>JAQFZX010000164.1:0-84772 GCA_034682405.1 Hydroisotoma schaefferi
TTGATTGTTGTCAGGGATTTCAATTTCGAAAAATCTCAGAATAATTCATGGAAACTAAAATACTCCGGAGTCTTAAATAAATTATACACATTCAAATGTAGGACCTAACGTATTAATTTTTAAACATTACTTGTCATTCCTGCTAATTGGCTTATGAAGAATAAACATAGAACCGTTTGTTTTATAAAGCTATTTTTTCGCATGCTTGAAACCCACTGCATTTAGTAAATTATATTCAGCGTAGCTATAGTGTCTAAGATAACTCTTGAAAACTTTTAATTATGTACGTTCAACGCTCAATGGAATCTTTCGCGTGTGAAACTTTCGATTGCTATATTTTGGAGTTCAACTTCTGCCAACGCGTAAAATAATACTTTAAACGTTCAGTTATGGACTGTACTGGAGATTTTATTGTTTCGCTTCCCAGTAAAGCGTCAAGCATTGCATTAGCCTGTGTTGGGCATATTTTGGAAGATAAAATTTGTTCCAAGAAAAGGACTGACAACTTTGCCAAACTTAAGTCTGTTTTGTCTGCAAACCAATCCGAAGAATATAATGATGCTGGGGATGCTGGTAGAAAACTCATCCGTTTATGATTTCATTTATAGCTCTTAAGGCTTTAAAGCATTGTTTGTTATCAATAGGAGGTATTAAATTCGAACTAGATGGACAACAGATCTTGAAAAGCTTCTTTATGCATACACCTGAAAAGGTAATTATACTGAGCTCTGCATTATCTTTAAACGTACCGAATAGCGGGGGTAACAAATGCTATGTTTTACTAAATGATTACCTATAGACTCAACAACTACTATGGTCACTTTTGGGTAAGAAAGACCGATTAAATCTTCGCCTCGTCAGCAAGGACGTCGGTTTCTGGATGGAGCACGAGTATGGTTTGCCAGTGATCATGGACACGTCTTCGGAAACAATGAAGTGGCTCCAGCATGTCACGTCACGGGAATGTTACGTGAAACAGTTAGATCATCTCATGTACTTCAATTTTTTCCCCAACCCTGGCCGCCTACATTCCTTAACTTTTCATGAGGACATCCTAATCTCCCCAGCAATTTTGGAACATCTACTACGAAAGTTTAGCAACTTACACCAGATTATATTTTACTCTCGGGAGCTTCTGTATGAAGTTAAAAACGGAAATAAAATCAAGCAAGTTACTCCAAGCATAGTAGCCGAATCTTTGACATTCCTTGAGTCAAAAGAAATGTTAAAATCCTTGGCATTGAAATACCGGAAGGATTCAACGCTGACCGAATGGACGCTGACGTTTATTTGTGACAGAGTTCCGAAGCATGTTTCTTGTAAGCGAGATGTAGTACGGACGCGCCCAAGGCTCAGAGACGTTTCATTCGCATTTCCAGAAAATCAGAAAACTCTGCAGCAAGATACTCTTACGTACGCTGAACGGCAACACAATAGTTTATCTTCACTGAAATTGGATCTTGTAGGTGTTTTTTGGCGAAGATATTTACCATGCATTAATCTAAACGCTGCAACACTGACTCACCTCTTCTTGCTGCACGTTTCAAGCAAAGGAGCTCCGTTAGACTGTGACATTTTCAAGAATTTGTCCAGCTTGAAAATAATGGGACTAAGCGGCGGATTTGTTGAGAAGATAACCCATTTGAAGCAACATTTATGCATTACGAAGGCTCGGAAGTTGGCTCAGACGGAGATAAAGGAAATTCATTTAACGGACGTCTTTATGACATCGGATGATTTTCAATTCTTAAAATTCCACTTGAACAAGAGAATTTACATGGAACGTTGTTTGTGTGGGAGAGAAACGATTATTAAACTGGAAATTGTAAATGACCTGAAGCCAGAGGTTTCCAAATCTATTGAAAAGGCGCTGTGTCCTTCTGTACCCATGAATTTCGATTCCGACGAAGAACCTGAGAGCGAGGCTCAAAATACTGGCATTTTTTGTACGGAAGAGCCGGAAGGTAACCGGAAAAAACGACGTGCCATGCTTGCTGTTCGAAATATATCTTGGGAATTCATTCAAGGAGTTTTATTATCCAGCTGGCTGGCACTCTGCTAAGAACTCTAGACGGGTGAAGCATCATATGTTGATCCGGGCATACCTTAGCTATTTTTAATCTGCATAACGTCTTAAAATACTGTTTTGTCCCTATTTGTCCCATAACGTACCGTAATATAATATTATATGTAAAGAACCTGAACAAAGGCATGCATCTTTGGAAATAAAGCGACTATACGAAAGGATAAAAACGACGAATGATAGAGTAGTATTGAAAACCATTGACTATATATTATAATATCATAATGAAAACGACAATAATTTAATATTAGTTATTGGGTGGCAAATCTTCCTTTTTCGGTCTAGTCCATTTGATCAACGTTTCAGGTGATCGATAAAGGAATATTAGTTTAGCGAATAAATCTTCCTCGAGACATAATTCACCACTTTCTCGGACTAAGTAAATGTCCAAGCAGAGCTATAATATATTTCACAATAATTTACGACTTATCTTTAGTCTGTTATATAAAATGGATTTAAGGAAAATATGCATTTTTACTATACCTGGAAAACCCTATCCACATTGGGCATATCGTCAAACATGATTAGAAATGAGATCCCTGAGAAAAATCCTCGGACGAATTTGGAGGCGACTAGGACTAAAGTTGTATAAAGGCCAATGATACTATAATATATATATTTTTAAATTAGTCAATATGGCATAAGACGGTAAACTAGTTGGAATTCAGAAATAATATAAGTAGCCTGACTCACCCCCCACCGGAAATAAAACTCAGGGTAGGTGGGAATGCTTTTTCATTGAAGGAATAAAGGTTCAAGTTACAAGTAGTGTCAAACGGTAGGGGCTTTTCTGGAGGTCTTTTGCACACTTCCTGGACTACCCACCATTCCTCTTCATTCTGACGTTCTAATTTTAAGGTCACGTTTCGTAATACTGCATTAGGTTCTTCCTTTCCGTCTGGAGTTTTTCTCAAATTAAAAAACCAGTTCCTGTCCTCAATGAGGCCTGTGAAATCGTTAGACAGATATTATAATACGATCGCTGCATACGATGAATAAGCACGCCAACGAACCTTGGCTCAATTGGTTGGCCACTTCCGCCTTGCCAGAATTACTGATTCGTAAGAACTTTGGAAAAATTCCTTTTATCTCTACTTGCTCATCTGTAGCTCCTTTTATCATTTTGACTAGAGTCTTCCTGCTTTCTAAATCTAATTCAACCTCATCCCCCTTTCCGATAGCGACAGGTTCTACCGTTGGATTACTCGTGTCTCGAGAGACTTTCCATGAAAGTCGCAATGATATGGTGTTATCTATATCAAAGCATTTGCAAATAATATGATTTAAAGGCAATACTGAAAAAAACGGAATATTAAGTAATTAAGTGAACCTACTTGACTGGAGCTCTTTAACTAAGCTGTCCCTAGAAGGTGGACTGATTCCCCAAACACTCGAACTGTTTCCGTCCAATTTGGCAACAAAAAGGTCATCAAATTCATAAGAACTTAGGAAATTTTGCCCCGTCTTATCTCTTCGGTAGACATACTCTAAGCTAGACCAATCCTGTTGTGTCAACCTAAAAATTGTTGAAACGTGAATAGATACTTTACATTCATTAAACGCGATTTTTACAGAACACTCTGCTAATGCAAGGCTTACATTTTAAGTGAGTTCTTATTTGCTTGCATTGTATAAATCGGCTTGGCTCCAGCAAGAGAAATTTGTATCTCAATTTCACTTGGTTGATTAGTAATTCCAACAGTGTTTCCCAGAGCGAATAGTACCAGTGGGAACCAAATTATTGCAATGATTAAAAATAATGAACCCCCTCCAATGGTGTATTTTGACCAGCCTTGCTTTGCCATTCCTCGAGTTTGTGGGTATTCTTTTTCTACTCTGCGTTGACACTGAAATCGCCCAGAGATTTAAGTGAGTCAATGTCAAAGAGTTTATCTAGTTTTAGCTATTATTTAAAAAGATGCTTACTTTCAACTGAAAACAATGAGCAAAGATGTCCTCTAATTTTAACCAATCACTCAGAGTCATGCTTGTGTCTGTCCATATCCAATCCATCAAAGCCCTCAGCTCGAATAAAAATGGCACAGCCATGAATCTAAATAAAATAGTAAGGTCTATAACATCAATTTATACAATTTCCTAATCTCAAGCGTTAATTACTAACCCCTTAAACAGAAACATGTTGAGATAGTTGTACTTTTTGCAGAGAAAGTTTCCCAAAATTCTTGTGGGATAACCAGACCTAATTTGATATGCACTTAGGAGCAGGTAAACACACTTTACCAGGTACCACATCGGCGGAGGTGTATTTTGATTAAAATCCCTAAAATTACGGTCTGTATTTAACTCCTTTCATAATATAACTATGCTCTGAATAGATTTAAATCTTAAATAACCTCTCAGTAACCCAAGGAAGGAGAAAGAACATTGCAATGTGAACAAAAGTGACAAGGAATATTTGGAAAAAGAATTTTCCCATTATGTCTTTTCTCAAGTAGAGCGCACGGTCAATCACAATCAGTGCAAACTGGAGTATGACCATTACAAGAAATGGCACTGGAACTTTATTTTCTTCCAAATAACTGGACACATCCCCTTGCTGGCTCTGAAAGTACAGGGCTTAGTTTTAAAATGTGTGTCTGTGTGATAAGCTTAAAGATGCTTAATTAAAATAGCTTACCCCAAAGGACGCAAATCCAAAAATTACAACCAGAAAATTAAAAAAGTCGCACATAAACATGTACGAGTAAACGTCAACTTTGACTTTATACTCAATACGTAAAATTTTTCCAAAGAACTCCCGGATACTTGACATGTACTTTACAACGCTAGAATACGTAAAAATCAGATGAACAACGTAGACTAGAGAAACCACATTTCCAAATAAAAACGGTCAAAAATTAATTTACCAAATTTTAAGTACTCCAGGTCGCATTATTTTATTCCATTCTTCCCAAACGATCTTTTTCTCTTCTTCGTCAGCTTCTATTATCCGTTCATTACTACCTGCATTTGAGCTGTTTTTCCATAATCCCAATGATTTTAACATGAATCTGCATATTGAATAAGTCATATTTAGAATGAAAATTCGTCGGTCTACAAAAATAGTTGCTTGAAAAATAAAATTTACTAACCTATGGAAAAAGACGCTCATAAGCAGGATAACATCGTAAACGGCATATTTTTCATGCTTTTCAATTCCAAGTATCTTCGGTGGCCAAAAGGGGTCCTTGACTTTTAACTGACTTCCCTTCCCATTCCAAGGGAAGAAGTCAAATTGAAACATGTATTTTAAAACCACCATTGCCTAAATATTAAAAAAATAATTATTTCTATATAGCTGTTCATGTTGAAGCAATCCTCCAAGCAGGCGTCTACATTCTATGAATTAGCCACTAACCTCAGTGTAAGCGATCATTGTAACCCAAAAAGTCTTCGTTGGTCTTGGTACACTCAAACTTCCCCATAAGAGAACCATTAACGGTAATGGCAGTGATAGCAAACTGCTTGACTTCACTTGATTGATAAATACCAAAACGTAGCAAACCATGTCGGAGTGTGAGATCAAAACGTACCAAATGGAGAGACACAGTTCAACCAATATTTTTAGGTCACTGAAAAATTATGCGTAGGTTAAATTCTGTCTAACTAATGAAAGCAGGGTCTATTAAATAACATTTATTCCTTTCACCTCTGAACATGCTCTGACTCCAAATCCTCATTATCGCCTTGACTAGATCTGCGCTCAATAACCGTTTGCAAATCATCCTTACTTCCAACTACAGAGGATGAACTGGAGCTTCCGGTTTCCATTGGTTCAGGTTGTGGTGGTAAGTCTACTATACCCTGTTATACATAAAAATAGAGGAACGTTTGTACACTTCAACTTAACTTGTCTACACCCTAAATTACGGGATATTAACAGTCATCTGACATTAATGTCACCTTTAATACACGTTTTTCCTTTGCAAGGATACAAGCAACGTGTCGATAGTCCTTTGAAAACTTGTTCATCCAATTTGTCATGCTGACAAGTAAACTTTCGATCATTGCCCATGTGAATCTTATGTAGCCAATTAAACGTAGCAAGTACTCGTTTTTTATCATAAATTTTTCAGGTTCCTAGAATCATAATCATACATTAATTCTTTTTCCGCTAGACAAAAGATCTTTATCATTCCTTAGCTTACTCCAGTTTTAGAAACCCAGGAATATTTTCTAGTATAAACTTCATTAACTGCACTGTCCAAATCGCCTGTCTTTAATGCTGAACTCATGAGCTATAAAAACAAATTATTGCTCAATCCATCCAAATATAACATGCAGTACTAGAACACGTTTATCCTTTTACATACCTCTGAAATTGTGACATGCTTGTTAGCAGTTGAAGGATCATCATCAATCATCTGTAAATCCTCAAACTTATCCAGTTGGTCATCAACGTCTTCCTCATCCTGATCCCCATCAAACATGTAATAGTCTCCAGACCGAATAGCTACATAAAACATGGATTTACCATATTACTAAAATCTCAGGGAGTAAAAACATTAAGCTTTCATTTAGCAACCAACATGCGTGATGGCTGAGCAACCCATTATTCTGATTATAACAACTAATTAAGCTCTTTTTTCGCTCAAAAACATCTTCGTCTTCCATTTCTTCTTCCGTTTTTTCCTGAGGTTCGAAAAATCCGTCAACGTCCATTGTCATTGCACATGAGCTTGGCGTGGGTGTGACGAAGGCCAAGGGGGCCCGTAATTCCTCCTCATGGAAGGATGGAGAGGTTGACGAGATTATGGAAGAGCCTCTATTTAATTTCGAGCATCGTGCAACGTTGAACGTGCAGTTAGTTTACAAGACCAGTTCAAGGCAATAATTAGTTTAAGACATTTCCAAAGTACAGTTCAATACAAAACTCACCAAAGTCACAGAAAGAGAATAAAAGATTATCAGCGATAGATCCCAGCAGTAAAGCAGCAGCAAGAAAAGAAATAATGAAATTTAATATAATTTTCCATAGCTTTTTCATTACCATCAAAATGATCAACTTTCTTATTATTTTCATTTTGTTTTTCATGAGTTGCTTTTATCCTATCCATTTTCATTTTTATCTTTTCCAAAACGCGTTTTTCTTCCTCTTCTTGTTCGCCAATTTCCTTCATCATTAGATCGTTAATCAGCTCCGCCCCTCTGAATACACAAATAGGGATGTTCGAAGTGTTTGAAAGAACCACAATGACTTCTACTTTAACGTGGAACTTGATTAAATTCAACAAACCTAGATGCCAATTTAGCCTGCACTTCAGTTTCACTTCGTATATGAAAAAAATCATAGCTATAAAATATCCTTCTTTGAATGAGTAAAAACGCAAATGTGATTCCATCCCAGGCAAGACCGGCTTCGTCATTCGGGACTTCACATGCTGAGGAATAATCACCCAGTTAGAAGTTTATAAAATTCTTTAAATAATTTAAAAAAACATTGAAAGTAGTCACACATAAATTTACCCAATTCATCTTTTTGAAGCTTTCTGAACATATTTAAACAAGCGATTCCGAAGAGTTGTACAAACCAGCAGAACTTATACTGGAGATTTTTCATAAATACACAACCAATAAGCTGCAAAAAGGATTTGGCTGTTATTACAACCACATTATACGCCAAAAGCACGTTCCATCTAAAATTTGTAAACACTATGTGCATTTTCTTGAAATAATTTCTAACTTAAGCAGTAACTTTTTCGGGATTTGGGATAAGACTTTAGTATTTAACAAAGAAACGTTACCTCTTTAATATTTCTGTTTTTTGTCTTAAATAAAATTCATTGCCTTCCCAAAGGAAAACAAAACTTCCAACAAGATAACCCAGCGCAAATAAGTTGACTCGATTTGTTCCCGTTAAGAACACGATTGCCAAGCTTATCCAGTATAAGGATAAGTATAATATCCGCTTGACGATTTTTAGCCACCTGTAAAGCGTGTATAATGATGGAAATAATCTAAGCAAATGCTGTCTAGACCAAGGTTTCCTAAGTATTACACTGTCCGAACCTGTCTTTTTCATTGGTATCGGTATGAATCATGAAATCCGGTGTAGGAATAATTGCAATAGTATTTTCAAGTATTTCATTATTTTCTCCCCCAGCTTCCTGATCAGTGAACTTCTGGCATGTAATCAGGAGCAGAAGAATGAAATCGGCTAAAATAATTTCATAATGCTTTTGATACAACCAAAGAATCTTTATGTAATGCTGCAAGAGGTAAACTTACGAATGATTCTCTTAACATCAGGCTGTGCTTCGTAATCCGGTAAGAACAACCAAGACTTTAACTCTGAGTTCCAATCACTCCAGAGATATTCTAAAATGATTATGAATAGTTCCAACTAAAATGATTGTGAATGTACGGGTAACCCGAAATAAAACATCAAAATGATTCATTACCCCAGCAAACGCCAACTGGCACACCCACAGCAGCCAGATACTGTAAAGGTACCAGCATCCCCACAAAGCTTATCAACCACTTCCATATCCTTTCCAATTCAACTCGTTTCCGTTGAAACATGGCAAAAAGCCATAACGAGTATAAGACTGAGATAATATCCAACCGTGTTCCAATTACGAGTACTATCCATACTAAAGAAATCTACGAAAATTGAAATTAATTAATTTACTGGCTTAGCTTTAATAGGTTTGAGTAAAACATGAGCCATTGTTTTACCTCTACTCCAAACTTATAAAACCCAAAGTTCACTAGAAACTTTATCATATTTTTTATTGACTCGTCAGCGTTATTTCGGCCTATTCCTTCAAAAATCAGGAAGTTATTCTTTTTCTCCCTTGTCAATACTGAACGAAGGGTTAGTAGGAGCAGAAGACCTAGGGGTACGTTTAATACGATGTTAAACAGCTTTGCAAGAAGTTTTATTTAGCTACCTGCTAGTATTCTAAAGGCTTACCGATGTAGCCAGCCAATAATTTTGTTAAAGAGCTGTCAACTTTTTTGAACCCTAACCATTCTGCATCATTTCCCATGATTGTTTCTGTACAATTTCGCTCCCAATTACTATGGTCGATGTAATCAATCTGATAGATCATTTTTACCAAAAGCAATAGCGAAATGTATGCTGAAATTATATGAATGATAACTATTTGTAAGGAATCTACTGTTCCAACAACCAGCAAAACAAGTAGAAGGAAGTGAAGAACGCTTTTCTGAAATGTACATTAAGAAACTTACACACGTCTCTTTCAAATAAAAAATATAACTTCAGTGTAGCATTAACATAGGGCTTACATCAGAAACGCTGACAAGAAAGCAGCAGATTACAACAATCTTTGAAATATGAATTCGCATCAATCCGATGAAAATCCTGGAACTTATTTTATAAAATTTGACAATCTCCTTGCTAAATTTCTTCCAGTAAAACTTCACATTATCGTTTACATTTTTCCATGTAAATTCCTCAAAAACGCTCGGATAGTTCTCGTCTTCTATTTCTATTATGCAACTTGATGCATTTATACTGCAAATTGGTAATGATGCATGTTATAATCTCATTTAGTAAATAATGTATGATCGAACACCTATCATCAATCTTTTCATTAACCTCTGTTGAACACGCTCTTTGATGAATTCCCCATGGAAGTAGTGCAACTGAATGACAGTGATCACTAGGAAAAATGTTGGCGTCAATAGACGAACGAACAAAGATCCCGTGTCAAACTTCTCAAGGCCGATATCTTTTTGTCTGGAAATGTTTATGTTTACTTTACTGTGGCATTTTTAGCTCAGCCAATGGGCTTATTACCTATAGAAACTTTAATAGTAATGTCTGTCACTTTTGGAAGCAAAATACATTCACTTACAGTTGCAATGGAATTCCAGTGTAATTCGTTAGATACTCTGGAACATCTTCAAACTGATATGTGTAAATCATCACCAACACGAGCATGGAATATATTATCAGAGTCAGTAAAAATGGATAGAGGAATGATTTCCAGCATGGTAAAGAGATCTGCCATAGGAATAATTTATGATCAACTAATTTCTTAAACATGTAGGGAGCTGCGAAATTTCCTGTCCTATACAATTACCTGAAAGCTGATGACAAAAACTAGAAACAAAGCCATGTAAACGATCCTGTAAAGAACGACTTTTTCATCACCCCCGAGACCGATTACGAACAACATCAAAGCCACAACCCAAATCCAGGTTAATGTTAGAATGGAACGGATTTTTGCAAACAGAGGAGATTCTATTAGAAATGATCGTTTCTTTTAAAGAATTTTTTATCCAAGATAGATCCCATTAAAATATCAAACTGTAAAAAAACGACAAACCTCTATGACTGTGCCTCTGTTCGTATTGAGCTACCTCTCGATTCCTGCCAACTAATTGACGAAGTGTCACCCAGAACATTAGTGTGTACATGCTCTACAAATTTTCAGTAATGCATTCTTAAAATCAATCTCTTTCCATTCCAATCAAAGTATTTTGTAACCTTAAAGCATTAACCTTTCCAATTATAGCAAATCTCTGCCCACTCTCTTTTCCAATAACTTCGTCCAATTTCAATCCGAAAAAATTCATTGGCATAGGATAGTCGAGGGAGTAGGCGTATTGAATGAGCAATAATAATTCAGAATAAAGTACTAACAAAGGACTAGATAGTAGCATAGCATTCCGCTGATTAGGAACGATCCAGAGGACACACGCCCAGAGTAATAGGACGAATGTCAACCAAGAATGATATGTAATTGACCATGTCATCATCAAAATGTTGGTAAGGATGTAAGATGATTTCGTGAATATTGATAATAGTTGGGTTAAGTTTGTAGTGGTGTGGTCTAAGGCAAAAAAATTCGTAGGGCAAAACATTAGCTGGTGTGACATTAATTATTTGTCATTTAATTTCCCATACCTTCACTCTGACCCTGTGGTGGGGAAATCGTTCCTCCTTCGCTGGTCAACTAAAAATGTTTCAAATATTACATGTTCATTGCTTAAAGAACATCCACCCGTGTTTCAAACAAAATTAAAATCATTATTGCCAAAATAAAAAATACTCAAGCACATACGCTATCTGACTCTCCTGCATTTATCGCAACAAAAAGCGCATCCCTCTACATGATAAAAAAAACGAAAAATTAAAATTTACTCGTAATGAACGTTTTTATTTACTCGTCTTTGATTAATCCTTCTCAAGGTATACTTCCTCGTCAACCCTGAGGAGAAGGAACTTCTGGATATTTTGTGTTTAGTTTCTGACGGAGACTCTTTCTGTAA
Organism: Hydroisotoma schaefferi; assembly: GCA_034682405.1. Classification (NCBI taxonomy): domain Eukaryota; kingdom Metazoa; phylum Arthropoda; class Collembola; order Entomobryomorpha; family Isotomidae; genus Hydroisotoma; species Hydroisotoma schaefferi. The sequence goes on from JAQFZX010000164.1 coordinate 11,330, forward strand.
CAGTATCTTACACACACATAATATCCGCAAAACGGCAAATGCAGTAAAAATGCTTCATCATGAAAGAACTAGCTGGAAAACTCACCCCAAGTAAAAATCTCACTTCGTGAACCACAACTTGATACAGAAGTTGTAGACAAAGCGGGGACAGTACATCGAGTATTTGCATGCTTCGAGGGTCTGAGTCTGAGTAGGACACGAAGTCTACAATTCCAAGTAATCTTCCGGGAATAAAAAACCCAAACGGTTTATAAAGTAAGAGCAAACTTTTAAAACATAATTTTTTTTGCTCACTGCCTTTAAATTATACCTCATCCATTGTTCACTGAGTAAAGATCCAAACTGTACCCTTAAATACCTCAATTGCCAACAGTACAAAACTAGATTATGAGCAAAGCAATACATGACCAGCAAAATAGAAAACACAGAAAAGAACTTTTTCAGATCAACTCTCAGACTCCATAAACTAGCTCCAAGTAAAAATACTAAAAAGTACACTAAACTAAGTAAACTTGGATTTATACTTGAGACTAGACAGCTTGCAAGTAAAAGTACATAAATCAAATCTATCTTCAAGCTAGAATCTTTGTAAAATAGTAGCGTAATTGATGTCGACATTATAACAATAATGTCAGGAAGGGTCCAACGAAGTATTTGCAGAATGGGCAAATTCTGCAGGTTGACCAATCCTATTAGTTCTAGGAGGTCTGGAGCTATCAATCATTAAGGTGCTTATAAAACGTAATGCATAACATTAATATTAAAATGAACTTTACTATGAAAAATTAACTCTAACTTACGCCCAAACTGTGGCCCAACAAAGGCAAGAAAGATCTGAAATCCTATGATAATCAAGAAGTTTATTATGCTGAGGAACAGGAGGAGCTTTATTGGCCATTTCCCTGTGGTGTATTAATATATGAAAATGCAATGATAACTTTTACTATTTCCAACCTGGCGAAATTCAGTGTCTCGAAACTTTTTTCATAAAAACTTACCACATTTCCAAGGAATGAAAAATAAAAATACTAAGTACACAAATGAAAGTACTGATGGGCGGAGAAATGAACCTGTCAAAATAAATTACAACTTTTTAAACAGCTCGTACGCCAACCCATAAGCTGTTAAATGTTTTCAATGAAAACCATTTAAAAAAGTATAGATGATAAAATTTATTTACAAAAAAATAAAACTCCAGGTAGCAAGACAGTTTCAACCAAAAACCCAGCAACTTCTCGCAGTCGATCCATATTACAAACTAACTGGTAAATGTCAAAGTCTCCGTTCTTCTTCGCAGATGTTTCCCGTTAATATAACCATCCAGGGATAACATTTCCAAGCCAGCCATAGCAGAATAACATAATAATCATGGCTAATGGGAGGATATAATGTTCGAGAGATGTACCCAACCTTTCTAACCGTTGGTGGGTGGATATAATTTAAGCTTAAAGCTTAAAGATGTGAGTGTAACAAAAAATCATGGACTCAAACCAACCTACTATAAACATGTTTATTAGCCTGTTCTAGGTAGCTGCACGCATTTGTTATCGTATTAAAAAGTGTATGGAGAGAAAAGTGCTTCATTCATGAACTTTCCAGCCATTGTGCTTAACACATTTCTTCATTTTGATCCCATTTTTCTATCAGATTGATACGCTAGATAAACTTCATCATATTCAGCTACTTCTAAGATAGACATTGTGTCAATAGGAGATGATAACAAGCTCAGATTTCATTATCTTATGACCTGATTGCTGCTCCTTGGAATACAATTCTCAAGCGTGCATGATAAAGATGCGTCCGACTCCACCCAAACTATTTATGCTCTTCGCATTGTATTTATAGTACCCATCCGGGTTCGGGTAGCTCTGGCTCTAGAATTACATGCTTTACCTGAACGTGAATCCATCCAAATTATCCTGTGTTTACCCGACCGTGTTATTCCATTTCCAGTTCCATTAGACAAATGGATTAATTCATACTACTGATGCGGACATGATGTTAGTGCTCGGCATGTATTACTTCCTATTTTACTTCCTATCATCAGCCGTGGGAATGAGGATCATAACTGAAAGCTTGCGTCCAAAAGGTTTAGCTTTTGTCATGTCATAAGCCAAATTTTTACCCTTCCTCGTGTTAACGTTTTGGCTCAAAATCCACTCTGCGGATGCTTAACTTCAGAAGAGGTGGGTTGGGTTAGCGTATGCCTTCACCGCAGCATTACGCATTGCATGGACCGGAAAATTAATACCTTTTATTTCAGAAATTATCTGCATAATTTGTGACGGTTGATAGATTAATATTATAATTTGTAAGCATTAGAGTGGCTTTGTGTAGCCTTGTTTACTGGATGTGTAAAGTTAGTTGTAGATAGACAAAATGATTTAATTAAGTCTTATCTGGAATTAAATTTCATAAATAAGACGTCAAAAGGCTTTTTTTATATTTTAGTTCGAAAAGCTAGTTTTCAAGAGCAAGTAGTCCACTTTAAAAATTAATATAGAATGAGCACAGTCAGTAGCCAATAAAGTTTGCGTCCAGTAAATTAACTGTAAAAATAACCGAACTAAGTTCATTTCAAATATTTGCTGAAACTTTGGATATAATGCTGCTAACATACTGAGTGAGTTAATTGCAATTTCAGTAACGAACTAGTAACTCAAGCTATGTGCCTGTCTGCACATAAATACACAGAATAAAATAACTTGGAGAGCCGTTTAAACTCATGGTAAATAATTAAATAATTTTATTTATGATTTGCATTTAATGCCTAAAGCCTGCAGGGTAACACACTTCTGAAACTTGCACTGCATGAACTTTCTACGCAGAAACGCAACGTAGCTTCTTCCAAACTTAATGACATGGATCCTTTCATTAAGATGTGATCGGCACTTTGCAAGACGTCGTAAAATAGTATGGCCGTAGTAGCATAGTGACCCTTACTTTGACACTAAGTAAACTATCTTTCTCTTCGCTATGCTACATTTTTTGGTCATTAAATATATTAGATGCTAATGCTACGGTATTGTTACAATAAATTGAGCGAATCTTTCATGCTTTAGTTTTTAATCCAAAGTCGTCGTGCTCGTGATTGTCTAGACCTAGAAAAATGGAAATTTCATGCAAAAACAAATACTTACAAAATAATGATTGAATTCGCTTTCATTCATACATTTGTATAATAATTAGCATACTAAATTGCAAAACCAGTTACCTCAAAACTAATTCAGCTATGAAGTCAAGCTTAGGTTTCTCCTGCAGCTGGCAAACCGGTTGTGTAGGGGATTATTACAGGGATCAATGAAATTTCTACTTTGTGTAAGTCACTCTCTCTTCAACCATGAACGTCGACAGACAAAAGCATATTCAGCATATCTACAAAGTGAGCATTATTATCTGCTTACCCGTTTCGGATTTTGAAACTTTTTTACAGTTTAAAAAAATCCGACTTTATTTTGGTTTTTCAGAACTTGGTCGAGGACTTCAACCCCTCGACCAAAGTCCTTGTCAACTCTGCGAAGGCTTACCTTAAGGCTCTTCATGGTATGGGAATATACAGATAATATGTAGCAAACTATCGCAACTAAAATATCTAGTTAATAATGGTTTTTAATCCGGGTGTAGTTGTATTTTGTGGCGAAGTTTAGTCCATTGCAAGTTTTCGGATTAAAACTTACATACATTTCTGAAAACAAAACATGCATACAGCTATAATTTCCATAATATTGGAGCCTCTCCACCTTAAACTTTGTCCTATATTCTTCGATATTATTGAGTGAAATTAAATCCCCGTAAAGTGATCCCCGTAAATAGGTGTATTGTTTGTTGCCAACTAAATTGGCAGAAGTACAGTTCTTTTTTAAAATTATTGTTCAAACATTGCAGGTGCATCATCAGCTTCCCTTATTTACTTGGACAGTTTGGGTAAAGTAGCCCAAGAAGCCAGCAAACACAATAAGGAGCATGATATTGGTGTGCAGAACTTATAAGACTTCCAATGAATCCTTACGATTTCCATGTTATGTCAATTAGCTCATTTATCGATTTTCAGGAGAATGTTTGACAGAAATAACGAATTTCTACAAAGAAATTCATCAACAGCAAATTAATATCGTAATGCATAATTATCTTCATGCATTCGTTCATATCTTATAAGGCTATTATAAATATTTTATTGATTGTAACAATGTCAATCAACAGCTCAAGAGCTTCTATGTCGACTTAATCGTGCCACTTGAACATAATCTGGAGAAAGATGCTAAAGTTATTCAAGTATGCAATGTGCAAATTCTCTGCAGTGCGTGCTGCAGTAGTAGACGCGTTCGCTATGCCGTTGCGTTTATTAATTATTTTCATTTTCAGGGAACCTTAAAAACCTATCAGAATGGATTTAAATCCCGAACCGAGGCTTATCAAAAAGCCTCATCGACAGTTAAAAAGACAAACAAAAGGTCTAATACACTTCTGGATAAGGAAATTAGAGTTAGATTTGTTTTTATTTATATTTTATTGGTATTTCTAAATGCTACAAGCATAATAAACGCATAGATGATATACAAAATGCTATCCCTGTCATTTAGGGCCTTCAAAATCTTGAAGAAGAACGGTCAAAACTTGAGGCTTTTATGGATAAATCTATGAAACAGGTACAAAAATGAAGCACACATGAGAAGCTTACATATATATGTATATAAATATTTCCTCAATAATTTCAGGCCCTGATGGATCATTCGAGACGATACGGCTTCATCTTAGATCGAGAAACTACCCTGTTAAAACTTCACTTATCCCTCTATGGCAAAGGTCAAACTGGAATTCAAGAGAAGATAGAAAAATGGGACCAAGTAGCAAAGGCTGCTACCAATCAACTGGCAGTGAGCACTATAAATCCATTATATAATTAAATAACAGGATAGTAAAGCCTAAACTATTTTCCCTCATTAGAAGCCATCATCGTCGGAATGTATTTACTGCAGCACTTCAAACTTGAGCATTAAGAACCCTGTTCCTGAAACCATTTCAAGAGCAAGATATCCTTATCTCACCAGCAGAGAGAATCAACTCAACTTTGTTCAAGGGGATAACATCAACGTTCAGGGTAAGAAATCTAACCATTAAAAATTTGATGGAGATAGACAAGGAATAAAACTAATTAGAATTTATTCAGGTGAACGAGTAAACGGTTGGCAGTTTGGAGAAAATACGCGAACAAAGAAAACGGGATGGTTCCCAATCGCTTACATTGAAGATGATAACAACCTCAAGCCACCACCACCACCACCCCCCACGCTTCCACCCGATAGCTCCTCTGGTAGTACAGACCGTTTTGAAATAGAGTAATTCCTGTAGGCCGTTAAATTAATTTTAATTTGGGAATAATTATTTTTGCTAATTCCACCAGAATCATTAACTTTGGCAAAGTACGCGTCCACTGACTCGGGAATAAATCCACCCATTGATTATTCTGATGATTCGGATAATGAGTAAGAAAGCTTTCTTGGTTTGACTAGTAGATTAGAATTAGTTAGTGTTTGTCTATAGTATGCCCAGTAAGTAATGTAGCCCTTGAATCCTCGCCCTTAAGAACCACAGTTTGGGAACCGGAGTCTGAAACAAAGACATATGAAGCGTGCCAACCCCAATCCCGAGACATTTTTGACCCTACATGGGATACAGATTCTACGTCAAGGGTTTCAATTCATACGGAAGGATATAAGAATAGCTGGAAGCCTAATGCATACAATCCAACCATTTCCCGATCCCTCAGCTTCACGTGGACCGATAATTCACTGCACAAAATCGTCAACAAGATGCAGCATGATCATTACTCTCTTTGGTTGATAAATTAGACTTTAAAACTATTCACTAAGCATTACAAGGATTTTTATAACAGTTTAACGGACCCTGTTAATGTTTTCAGGAAACCATCCCGAGGATGAAACTTTCATCTGATCACCTTAAAAGTTCTTTTATTTACCATATGATATTTCATTCAGCCATACTAAGTTAGACTACTGCTTTATTTTATCCAATGTTGTCTTTTGACTTTTGAGCAATGCATTTTTAGTCCTATTTTATTTTTGGCGTGGTTCTACCTTCATTTGTTATTATTTACGGTTTTTTGAGCTTTCTTAAAATAAATTTATGGTGGTTTATAATTAAGAGTTTGTGATGGGTAAAATATATTCGGAGCCTAATAGATGGATTCCATTGGCTAACCTAACCTGTACCTAAATGCTCTAGTTTCTACAGCATGCCAGAATATCATTTTCAGAAACTTAAATCCACCCTCATCTTTCCAATTTTTGACCAAATATCAATGATCACGCACAGAACATGATTTTAGCATCCGTTACCTATGGACGCTAACTTTTCAATCCATAAAAATTATCAGGATTACCATAGCTCAAATAAACGCCTCTCTTTTCATGTCATCCATTAAAAAAATAAAAATTCACCGTACTACTGTAGTTTAAAATGGATACCATAACTTCATCTAGATCGCATATGGAAATACCCACTTCCACATTATTACTTGGTTCAAGATCTTATCAGAAATTCATAGAAGCTATAGTAGCTAACGATATTCCACGTCCCATAGCTATTGGAATGGCATGCGTGATTGGAAATAGGATCCTCCGTATGGAATCCGTGTCTCGACTGCTCGGTAAGGACAATGGCGACGGCGACGCTAAGACTATGGGCGACTCCATCACTGCTCCTAAATCCGGAATCTCATATTCATCCTTGACAAAAATTCCTCAAAAGGTAGTGTTTGTCTACTTCAACTTTCGAAGTATTTCCGCGAGGGGTGTAAAAATTACTTAAAACCTACAAATAATATGCCAAATAATACACATTCCCTCAGATTCGAAACAAGATATTCAGAAAGCTAGAAGCAACTGACTTAAGGTCACTCAGGTTGGTTTGCTCTCAAATAAAAACAGAAGTTGACACAAGGATTGGACTTCATGTCATTGTAGACACCAGGGAAGACGAGGCATACAAATGGATTCAGTCTGTAATGGTTCAGGATTGCACAATCAAATATTTGGACGATCATTTAAACTGGAAGTTCATTAAGCAATCTGGTTCCCTGAAGAAGATCTCTTTCGCCAAAGAGTTTCCAATTTCTTCGAAAATCATCTCCACAATTCTAAACGAATTTCAATCATTAGAGGAATTTTCATTTGACCTAGAAGCACCTGGTGGGGAGGGGGATGGATTCTGTTGTGACGAAATCTCTAAGATAATGAAGCTCATTCTTGATAACTTCGCAGAGAGTCTCCACGTTGAATTCTCTGTCCATGATTGGATACTGCATTGGAAGGTTGGCTTGCATCAGGCTCATTTCTACGATGCAGCTACTCAAATTCCTCAAACCGGAATGAAACTGACTGTTCCGTCGGATGGGTTACGCGAGGTATATCTGAAGATTCCAATGATTAGCGATAAACATAGGGAAATTTGGATTTCTTTTTTGAACCATCTACTGGATCTAGAGTCTTTGTATTTTAATCTTGGAGAATGTGACTGGACCGTCTTTCCTCCCATTTTCGAGAAGAATTTTAAGAGTTTGACCAATGTTTCCCTGTCTCATGTTCGAGCTAAGGATAGCCCTTTGGACTGGAAAATGTTTAAAAAATGTTCAAATTTAAGATCTCTAGATGTAGCATGCAATATGCGGGTAGTCCCTTATGAATTCCTGGGGATGTCTCCATGCATAAAATCAATTAATTTGGAGATGCTTCCCACCTCAAAATTGGAAACGCTACTAATATCTTTCGTCTCTTTTGATGAAGATCAGTTCAAGCGCATGCTGCGACCTTACTGGATTCCGAAAATTGTAAATGGTCAACTTATTCGGTGCGAAATTGATAATGTTTCTACCTGCGCTCCGGTACTGTTCCTAGTAGAGCCTGTGATTGACTATGAAAAGTGTGCCGACGATTGTCTCTATTATCCGGTCTTCGAAATGGGTTCAACTCACTCTCTTGGTAGAAAGGCTATGAACTATTTCGCAGAAAAATTAGTGGATAACTTGGATGTCATGCCTGCAGTGTTACTGACTTGCTACCTTATGTTCATGAAGACCAAACAAGATTAGGATAGACAAGATTGTGAATTATATTATGCTACAAAATTATTAAATGTTATGGCTTGAAATGTTTAATTCAGCTAAAAATATAACAAATTGGGTTGATGGGTGTATACTTCAGAAGAACGATAAAGATCATTTTGCAAAATTTAAACGATTTGGTTGCAATATATTTTTAATTTCGCTACGCTAAGAAAAGCATCTTGGCATATATTACCTATTTATAAGACATCCGTATCCCACCCCCACCGCTCATATCCAAGGCACGTCAAATAAAAATCATGTCATCTCATATCCAAGGAGAAGCCATGTGAAACTATTCTGTACTCGTTAAAGTGCCACAGCAACCCAAAGTTAAAGCCTTCGAATTTTCAAGAAGCAACGGAGAAAAAGGAAATAACTCGTCGCCCACTTCAACTGGTTTCACATAAAAATCCTGTGCAACAAAAGTAGAAATGAAGCTCTTCTGTGGGATTCTGTTGTCTATTTTACTCATTCAAGCGCTACAAATAAAACAACTCGAAGCTTTCGGACCACAAAATAATCAGGGTCCTGGACCTAATCATCACAATCCTGGACCTAATCAGCAGCCCCAATTTAACCAACCCGGAGCTCCTAATCAGTTTCCTGGTCCACCTCAAGGTCAGAACAGAAATCAACCTCCGCAGGGTCAAAATGGGTTTCCTCCAAGGCAAGATCAGCATGGGATGTTTCAAGCGGGTAAAGGAGCTCTTCAATCGCCAAATCAGGTAGATAAATATATTTCTACTGATTAGGTTTTGAAAAAAATGAAGCCCCTCTGACTTGAGTAGCATTGTTTTATTGTTATTTATCGGTGGATTGTTTTAAATTGCAGCCCCCACGTCAAGAAGTGCTGGATGGGGTGTACCGGATATCGGAAGATATTGTCGAAGCAGTAGTTGAAAGACTTGAGGAGGATGAAGCCTTGGCTATCGAGATGGAACGACAAGGAGTTGATCCAGACGCTTATTCCTCCGCCGACTCCAAGATGCCCATTTCAATACTTCTGTTTGCTGGAATCATATTTGTCTGGGATAAGTAATATTGATGTAATATTGATGTGGTTAAAAAAAACAAGCAAACGGATTCATACACTAAAAACCGTTGAGACAAATGTATGCTAAGATGAATCGTGATTGTGATATGAATAAAAAGTATTAGATATAGAAATGGTTTTTTAAATGATTTATTCATTCATTGATCTGCAATGCAAAGACAAATAGTGACTTTAGTATACTCTAAAAAACACATAAAATCAAGGTGGATAGATTTCACCACCTTGGATAAAAGCTTCATGCAGTTCCTATAGTTGTTCCTACGGTTGCGATTTAAATTCTGAAAAAAGTATGAGAAAAGACTCATGCATTTGGTAAAGATGTAAGGATAGCAAAAAGTTACTCAGGGAAGAGTGTAGGGGCTAGCCCCACTCAAAATTCTAGTTTTTCTGGAGTATAAATTCCAATAATATATTTACCCACATTAAAGGAAATAAGCCTGTGTGAGTAAGCATGGCTAATTTTGATAGCATTTCTAAGCGATTAAAAGCTCAGAGCACAAAGTACATGGAGTGGACCATTAAAAACTTTGGCATATATCGAGATACAATTGTACCTGTTGTCTGTGTAACTCTTGTTGGTGGAACAGTAATATATTTTTGGAGCAAAAGACGTCGCAACAGAAAGGGGGAAAAGACTACCGGCAAGCAGTCAGATATCTCTCTGCTACAAATCTCAACGCTACCTCCTGAGGTAACTATTTATGAAACACACATCTTCCATTCTAATTAGATCTTACACTCCAAAAAATAATTCAATTATCTAAATGATATACCGTATAGCTACTAAATAGCATCGTTTCAATTGCATAGGCGAGAAAACTCGTATGGAAGACGCTTTCTTACGCAGATTTATTACAATTACGCCTTGTATGTGGATTGCTCAAGGAGGATGTGGATACATTAATCGGGCTAAAAATGAACATATCTAATTACCATGAAGAAGAATTTATATTTTCTCAACATGTGGCATTGCAAAGTTGTCTGATCACAGATCTAACTACTGAAATTGATTCCAATTTCTTTGCTGATCCCTATCTCTTGGAAAAACTAGCTGTGAGAGAGAAGTCATCCATCTCCTTGTCCAATGTAATCAATATCCTCTCACCGTGTATCAATTTACGGGAGCTAAAACTGAGATTCCTGTACTCCTCGGATATATCAGCTATTTCTGAAATCGTACTCCGTGTCTTGCAAAACATGACATTGCTAACTCATCTTCGCCTTTTTAAAGTAGCTTCTAGCCCAAGTCAAGATAAAATATTGCCATCAATCCCCATTCATCTGCTACAATTGTACAGATTTCCTCAAAACTTACGAAACGTGGAGCTGGAAATACCCGATGTTACGGAGGACCAGATTCCAAGTTGGATTACTTTTCTAGAGGCTCAAAATAAAATACAACGGCTCACCGTCAACTTTGGCCCTATATCATGGAAACATTTGGAAAATACTATCAAGAACAACATACATTTGGAGGAAGTTGGGCTACTCAATATTAGTAATTACATTGTGCAGAGGGGCATAGGTGAGGTGAAGCCTTTTGATTGGGCCATGTTCCAGAACTGCTCAAAACTGATAGGCTTAGAAATTAATTGTTCCCGAACCTCAGGACCACAAGGAGATGAACTCTTGCAGACAATGAATTTCAGTGCATTTCCTTGCCTGGAAGTTGTAGAGTTCTTTGTCTCAAGGGTTATTATGTCACCCGCAGATGTGACACGAGTTTACAAAGAGATGCCAAAGCTAAAAACAGGATCTTTGGACCACATAGGCAATGATGGAACTCAAACAGCCAACGAACTATCGTGGCTTTTCTACCAAGAACAGGTCACCGCTAGACAAGATTGGTATGCTCGAGAGCGGATTTGGGATGGGGTGCTTTTGTTATCGATGATGATTTCCAGTGTAGCCGTATTTTTCTTCTCCAATCGGCTCAGAAATGGAGAGTCACTGGAAGTGGATGGGGACAAAATGGTCAAAGTGCTTCCTTCACGGAGAAAATGAATATTCACTCAATTCTCGGACATTTATACGTTTGTATGCTCAGGAAGTAAATGAATCATTTGATGACGGAATAAATTGCAATGTACCTTGATATTCTGATATTCAAGTTTGTCACCAGAAAATACATTTTAAACCATTTAAATGACTCATTTCGGATTCAATAATTCATTCATCACAAACAGCTATTATCAGCCAATCTGGGCTTTGACAGATGATAGCATATCATTGATGAAACCAATTAGCAGGAAATGGAATGACTAATCTATAATACAACTCCTGCAACATATTCATATTTTAGCATGGACTTTTAATATGGTTAAGATTATGAAGGGAAGTTGTCATAATCATTAAGTAAATACGCTGAGCCTACAGTAAATGACATCATTTTTACCGGTGCTCATTATTATTCCATGAGCATGGTCTAAATGTATTAAAAAATATTCAATACAATATACAGCCATGCGTACCCAAGAATCACAGGTTTATTATTGCTAAAACACTTAGAATAATGAATGTTACGCTTTGGTAAAACAAATTCAACGGCTCGCAAAAAGGTTTTGGAAGCTTGCTGTGATTTACCATTGAAGTGAAGCATTGCTTTGCCTAGATTACTGAATAATGCAAAACTGTTGAATGTATTCTTGCAACATAATAATCGCAAACAATAGAGATAAGATCCAAAAGTATGAGCTCCATTTTTTGCCGAAGATAAGATAAGAAAAGTTTTGCATTTACTTATAGGTACATATATGATAACCCCTCCTATCCGTGACACCATTTTGATCTCATTCAACAGCCATATCACCACTGATTGGGAATTTTAACGACATTTTACTTTGGGCGTTGTTTCCTCTTTGCATACTCCATCAAAAGGTTCATGTCATATTGTCGGGTTATATTTTATCATAGCTAGTTTACTCCGTGAAAAGTGTAAATTTCTGGAAACCGGCTCCCTAAAAGTTTCCAAAATGAGAAGCAAAGGAATCTTCGTAGTTTTAGTACCATCACTATTTGCAGGTACTGAATAGGTTGATTTTACAAGCATTATAAAGTCTCCTATGGCTAATTTTATTTAATTGTCCGATTACAGTAGTGCTTGTCGCCGTCTTGCACCCAGTACAAGCGCAGATCACTGGAAAAAGTACCATTCCAAAGACAGTTTCTTCATGCTACACAAACACAACAGCTTACAATAGGTACACTAGAAAGCCTATGCATATCGACAATTTGATATCCATAATCCGGAAGGTTGAGCTGAAAGATCCACAATGGGACATGAGGAGAATTGCAAGGGTACTTGTTAATCGGTAAGTATTTTTATGAAACGCCTTTTGATGAAATTTTCGGAGCTATAATTCTCAGTAAACTTGTTTAAACAGGTACATTTTTGACGGTATGGAATTCTCTTCAAGTAATAAACCTGAGTATCAGTACAATCCCAAGAATCAAGAATCAATAAAGACGGCAATTGTCAAGCATTTGATTCAACTTCCGATTGAAGAGGTGTTTCCTGACGGAATCTTGGACAATGATGAGCTGGTCAGTTTAAATGCTGTATAATTTAATTTCAGTTTCGCAAAGATATAATCTGAATCTCTCTATATGAAAAACAATCTCTACTATTAATTAGTGTGCTTTACATTGGATGCTGTCACACTCGATGAATACCACAGCTCGAGATGACGAGCTAATGAACCCCACATACCCTGGATACGGATATGGAAATAGTTATCCTACCAATAATAATAACAACAACAATAATAATAATATGGGTGGCATCAGACGGCAGAAAAGATGGGTTTTCGATAGTCAGGAAAATGATAAAACGGACCCTGAGAAATCTGATGTCGTTAATAAGCAACAACTAGTTGATTCTCCTGCAGTTGCGGCACAATTTGTGGCAGATTCTGGTGAAGTTTTTCATCTAGAATCTGATGGTGATGTCCAAACCGGCTCGAAAAAATTCGCCCGACAAGTCTCAACAATTGTACCAGGTGCTACAAGAAGACCTGTTGAGACGGGCGCAGTTTATACGCGGTGGGGAACTGTTTCGGCTGGAAGAGTTATTGCAGGTTCGAATCATTACACTTCGAAAGTGTCTGAGGTTAAATTAAACAAATATCTCCATAATATTCCTTTGAATTAATTAACATAACAGGGATCGCTGCAGGCCTTCAGCCAGTAACCCTAACGGTTAACTCAGGCACTCCATACGCCTCCCCAGGATTCGGATCCCCTGGGGGTGGGTATGGCTCTAACGGAGGAAATTATCCCATACCCTCTAACGGTAATCCGTTTGCTGGAACTGGTGGAAATTCAAACAATAACAATGGATATGCCAACTATCCATACCCGTCTAAGAATCAATACGCTGGACGAAGGAAGAGACAAACTTCCATTTCCTTCCAACCTATACAAAGCATTTATGCTGTAACTTTGGCAGGGGATGTTGGACAGGCTGCGATTATAAACGGAATGTCCCAGATCCCCAATGTACCTGTACCTAAAGGAACTTGGAATGATACTATTTGCCCCCGAGAGTACGTCCTAGAACCACATCCGGACAGTACTAAGGAGATCTTTGATGACACAGCTTCTTGGACTTACTTGACAGAGTCTGAGATTAGGGGAGGAATGGATGGTAAAAGCACATGCAGCATCGATTACCGTGGTTTAAAGCGGAGCTTAGCATTTTACAAGAATACATTTTGTTTTTCAGGTTTGATTCTGGGTATGAATATTGGAAGGTGGGATCAAGTAAATAGTCTTCGCTTAAGCGAGGTACTCGAGATGTACTATAGTGAAACGGGGATTACTGGAGAACCTCAGTACCGATCGTGTAACAGAGGATCCCTTTACATTAGTACTGTGGACACTAACGTCCTCCGCGAACAATGCAGAAGCTTTGCCTACTATTACAACAATCAGACAAAAAATATTCCCGACGACAAAATCGAAGAGGATCCCAACAGCTTTTTACGACAGATTGAAGAAGCTTATCAAAAAATGAGCGGAATCGCAAGTACGGTTTACGTTTCTCAGAATTTCTTCCTTGAGCAACCTATCCTAAAGTCCCGTTCAACTGTAGTGTAAAATAAAAAAAATCATGTTTTACTTCCAGGCACAGTCAGTTCCATGGACCCTCAATGCTTAAGACGGCAATCTACAGCCGCTGCAGGGTCATTGGAAACCGATGACGATCAAAAATTTATTGAAATTAGGAACAAGATTTATGCAGTTCTCGATCATACTGCAACTTTCACTGAAATTGAAGCTCAGAAGCGTTTCCTAGCGTAAGTTTAAATTAAACAAAACTTGAAAATGAAATAGTAAATTGCACAAAAACATTTCTTATTGCAGACAACTGGTTCTGGAAATAAATGTATCACCTAAAAGATCTCGACTCGGCGTCGTGGATGGAAACAGTGGAATCATACTGATAAATCCAAACAGCACGGACAATGGGGCTTGCTTAGCATGCGATATTTTGAAGTTACCAACTCGTAAGTGGAGTATACATCGTTTAGTTATTTTTAGAAGAAAGAAACCCGCATCAAAAATTACACTAATCGTTTTTAAATATTACAGAAATTAAAACCCAAGATAACAAACGAGTTCTGGAAAATCTTCGAAGCGAAATAGAAAAGTTGAAAACGGAAGAAATGCGCATGGAATTTACTGATGGAGAGGACAACGGAATAACATTCTTATTTATGGTTCAGGGAAAGAAACTGGAAGAAAGTCAGAAGTCTGAAATTAATACTCTTATTCGCCAAACCGAAAATCTACACGGAGGTAATATTTATTTATTTTCGGATTTTTTATTATTGAGTTATTATTAAGTTCAATTGAAAAGAAGTAAGCTCATAGTATAAATTCATATGAAATTTCCAGACGTCCACGTAATGTTTACTTCAAGTAAGTACCAACAAAGTGACTTTGATGGCTTCGCAATAAAGCCCGAATACGACTTCATAAAACTGAATGGAGTGCAAAACATCTCCGACGAAGCTGATACATTCACTCAAACATTTAGAACTCGTAAGGCAACCCATTTAATTCGACCTACTTTCATATCTTGCTGATAAAACAGTATCTACATTATCATATAGGCAAGCAATCCGTCATTTTATTTATTCACTCACACAGGCAGCCATGCTCGACTCTTTTACCCTAGATGCAATGCCAACGTCTACAATCAAGACAATGAGCATAAAATTGGAACTAACTTTTTCCTCAGTCCTGACACCATCCAGTACTATAAAATCGCTCCGGATTACTTCCACAGCTCTAAAACTTTACGACTTCGGGTAAACTTTTAAACCTGTTGTTTCATAATTTTTGTTTGCATGTTTCTTTACATAATTGTCTTGATACAATAGTTTTCGAGTGAAATGGGAAAAGTAAGAATCTGTCAAGCCCGAAACGAAAAATATCCTAATTCTAAGAATCAGAATACAAATGGCGTCAGTTGTAAGGAAACCACAGGCAGTTATGTCGCACCCGGTAGCGCTCAGGTAGATGTGGAATATTCGTATTCAAAACCTTGCAAGAGTGGTAAACGATCGGACTGCACCCCAATTTATATTTCGTTGACACCTATAACTTTCCCTGCACCTGGTACTGTTGGCTATGACTGTTCAAGTAAGATTACTCATGCTACTTTGACACCTTACCAATATGTGTAGCTTATCATCTCTTTACACTGTCTAATCCTATCGTATATGCAAAAATAATAGCTGAAGGATGCCAATCTTCCAACCAAGTGAAAGTTACCTTCACTCATTGGGACATGCGATGCAATGGTGCTTTGAAAACATTGTTATCTTTACCGACGGCAGTATTGACTGTACTTATTTCTCTATTTGTTGGAAGGAATTCTACCTTATAAAATCTGCGAATTATTTTATGTAAATGTGATCTACAAAAGTATATGCTTTTTAGGTATTTACTTATACGAATTAATGCTTTTCAATGTAATTTTTAATAAAAAAGAGATAAACCCGAGTTGTAAAAAACGTAGGTCCGTAAACATTTATTACTCCAAGAGGTTTAAGTTACATATCAGGCTTTTGTCTGACCTGTCGAATACTTTACATAATAAACAACGTGAACACTTCAATCACACATAAATACATACAACTTTGCACGTAAAATTTACACATTAGGTTGTTCCCTACGACTAATAATGGAGTCACTCATTCATCTTTCTCTACAACACATATGCATTTTATGTACGCTGATTATTTATTTACAGTTTAACTATAGTATATTGATACAGCAAAAGACTACAAAATGTGATAGGTTAAGTTGATATTATTATTATCATTATTGAGAATAATACGAAGATTTAATAAGGGGTGAAACATCTGCATTTATGCACAGCGACTAACCTTCATGCTCGAGTGCATTTAATACTATTTTCCGACATTATCAAATGTGTATTGTGTACAAACTATATTAAAGATAACAGAACAGCGAAGTTGGACTAAAATTCAACGTATGCATAATCATTAATTAGAGAGTTTAATCAGATTTCCTAAATGAGATTCCTTGCTTATGTGTTATAAAAAATGCTAAGTACCTCAACGTAAGTTGCATAAGCTAAGGGTTTGTTTATTAAGGTATGTATTTTCACTTATGTTTTTAGATTTTAAGTATCACTACTATTATAGTATGAATATCCTATGAATATAGCTATATAACGCGGAATAATACATTATAGGTATTAAGTATTTGAAAGCATTCCCATTAGTTTTGGGAGATGAAAGCAGATTAGAAGGAGAGATTCAATTCCTCCGAGGAAGAAAAACATGGGTTGAATTGAAATATAGGTTTCTATATCTATCGTATATTTACAGGGATGTGCTCATTATATCCGATTTAAAAATAGGCACTCAGCTTAAGAATATTTTTCACAGTAAGGGTTTTACGTAAACGGGTTTGTTATTTCTTTGCAAGTAATTCTTACCGAAGGAGTAGTAGTAGTTAGGTATTATTAAAATTGTAATTTGATAAAAGACTAAGATAATTGGCCGCTTCAGCCGTACGGATGACTCGGTTGGAAAATGTCATTGGGATGATTGTGCTGGTTGGCACTCAGGTCGCCATTACTTTTTTTACCACATTGCTGGAACGCATGAAAACAATTTTTGATTTACATTTGAAAACAAATTTTTACTGCAATCCATTAAATATTATAGGCTATTTTTTTTATATATATATTTGGTTACCTCTTGTCTTCTTTGCCAGACTTGCATGGCTTGTTTGTATTTCTGAAATTCATGGCACCATTCTGCATACACCTTTTGAAAGTCTGACGCTTGAGTAGGAGCCGAACACTTTTGCACTTCAACGGTTACATTATACGAACAAAGCGTCAAGGAGATGTCTTTTTCTTCGAAGCGGAGTTGCCATTGGCCTGCATCAGTCTCACTAACACTAAGGATTACTAAACCTCTATCGGCTGTAAGTACGTGCTTCTCGGAGCTGAAAGAAAGAAATGATCGTTAAAGATTCGAATTATGAGTATTAAAAAGGTGGTTCCGAAAATTACTTCGGTGCCAAAGAAACTTGCAATAGCTTACCTATATTTAATAGCGTCGGGCTGATTATTTTGACTGGACAAAGGGAAGTGGTACCATTTATATGGTTGCGAAATTAAAGACGAACTATGTCCTGGAAGGGTAACGGAACACTGTAAATGTAAGCTCTGGCCCCAATTGGCTACAACTCGCTTCATTTGCGAGCAACGACGGCAATTACAAACTGCCCCGTTTCCTCCTACGCTTTGCAACAACCTGCAAGTAATTTAATGTACAATTTAGGAAAGACGATCTATAAATTTGTGCAACTATTTATTAAAAATTAAATTACACAAACGTAAGAGAATAAAATTATACCCTGGAGAATGGGGTTTACAAATTCCTTCCTTTGTATCCCATCCACAGTAAGGATCACGGACACAACGTACGCAATTATCATAACGAGCTCGACAAGGATTCACTCCAATTTGTCTCACTCGATAGTCAGATCCGACATAAATTGACCTAAACTGCAATTGTAAGAAAAAATGGGAAGTTAGTTTAGCATTGATATTGTATTTCTAAAGCCCAGAAAGCTCAAGTTATATACAATTATTTTTACCTCTGTGGAAATGTCCATCGCTCTGACTGGCTCTGGATATGTACCTTCCAAAATATCAATTAGTTCGGATTTAGTATCTCCCTCAATGTCTTTCCACTGTACAATCTTATAGATCTTTCCTTCATCTGTAAAAAAACAAAATTACATTTTACTGGAGCCATTTCAATAAAACCTAAAGCATATTTTCATACTTCTACCAGCAATCATATAATACAGTAAGCGGACTTTAAACTTACGAGTTCCAGCAAAAAACACTGTATAGAACTCTCCAACTTGTCTGGAAATGGGAACTGGGATTTTTTCCACAACAAGGTGTGTAAATGTGAGATCCTGAATGTAGAATGCGGGCTTTCCACTATCATGCAAAACTGCTTCGTCCATTAATGGATGGGATCGAATGAAGTTCAAGACGTTGTCTAATAATCATAAAAAGTTAAATCAGAAACCCCATCCACAAATAATTAACTTTCACAGTTCTTGTAATAATCAAATTATAGTTACCTGGCAGTGTCTGAGTATCATTGACACATTCACCGGGACGAGGCTCGGGGACCTTGGACGACAGCACAGGGAGCCAAGCAGAGCTAGAAGTAGCCTGCTCCTTGAATTTACCTTTGAACGCATCTTGAATTGAATCAAGTGTAAAAACGCAAAGGGCTGATCCATGAAACCCTGATCCAGTTGTTGTGAAGGCTGCATAAAAACGGTTGTCATCTCCGGGAACGCGGTATATAGCCTCTGAAAATTGTAAAGCCAAATAAGTTAGGTTTTAAGCCTCCGCCACTAATGATTTCTAACAGGTATTTCTTAACATTAATTACTCACGTATTTCATTAAAGTAGAATGGATACTCTCCCGGTATAGAGCAGTTCAGCCGAGCCTTCAAATAAGTAGCCCAATTCTGTACGAGGATGTTCTTTCCTCCCGTGTCGCGTTTGCAAACTCGGGCGACACGAGAGTAAACATTTTTTCCGCAGTTCATGTATTCCACGGCTGGTTCTCTGAAGAAGAAATAGACGTACTCTCCGATGTCGTATGAGCCCACAAAGTTTGGTTCTGAAATAGAAAAGTAATGCATAGGTAACAAAGCTAGAATCCTGTCATTTTCCAGATTAACCTGACTGCAGAAAACATACATACTCGTTAAATTTAAAAATATTAAATACAAATCTCCAGTTTAAATATCTACGTTTATTTTTCTACAAATCTCAAATACAAACGACGCTTATTTGTAATTTAATCTATAGAACAAAAGGGAAGCTCTTGGCTAAGCCTTTGAAACGAAATTCTCCTCTGATTAGTTTAACTTTTCTAAGAAAGCTTTACTTAGCATTTGTTGGCATTTTCATTACTAGTTCAGGTATAAAAGTAAGCTCCTTACTGTCAAGCCACTTGGAGTCGTATTTCAACGTCCGTTTGAACGAATGTCTCCTTTCCCCTGTTGACATGTTGTAAAGATCTGTCCTGAAGATCACGGTGTCTGCTTTTGTGAACTCGGCATTTGTTCCACTACAAGCATAAAGGATTCATCATGTAAGTAATTTTACTTCGCAATAACCGTTCTTAAAAATTAATTTTTGTCTTTGTTCAGGAAGCTTTGTTTAATCCAATGAAAGAGTAGAACTATTTAGGGTATATTTCAGAGAACAGCTACTAATTGGTTATGGGGACTTTTTAGGGTCCCATTTAACACAGAATTAAATAGGGCTAAATGGCGTTATGAGTAGTATTAAAATGAGACTACTATTCGAGACTCATCAATTAGTGAAAGGGAGAATTAAGGGAAGTCAACTGCATACTTCAAAGAGACGGTAATTAAAATAAACCTGTAAAGTCCAGGCAGATTATCAGGGTTTCCACTCTCAACCCAGACGGCTGTTGAGTTGTCGCTGGGGTCATATGGACATCGGGCAGTCCCTTCGCCAATTCCTGGCACAAACGTCTGCCTCGGCAGAGGAGTTAGGTTGGACTGTAATAGTATTTAATTGAATAGATAACACTTTTTATATGAAAACCAACCTAAACTCTCATTCTAGACACTATTTGTCAAGACGAGACAATAATTAACAATACTCGAGATGTGTTAGTAAATGCTACAGTAAAAGTAGTATCCGTATAGAGAATTTAGTCTTATAGATACACATTCAAAGAGAAAAGTAAGAAGTAGGAAGAAGATCTTACATCCGTCTCCAAAAATGCCGGTACCTATTCCGTTGAAAGAAGCAGACAAGAACAACAACACGAGATATGTCACGATTTGCAATATTTAAAGTACTTCAGAAATAAAATAGATATAGAAATAACTTCACCAAAACCTTTAAATCATAGTTTATGTTCATCAAAAATGGTTTAACAAAAGCCAGAAATTCAGCATAAAAACCATAAAACCCACGAAACGGCAAGAAAGTTTATTTACAACTTTTACAGGACAAGAAATTCAATTCGCATTTCAAAGTATAATAGAAAGTCATGAAATCAGCATTAA
Source organism: Hydroisotoma schaefferi (assembly GCA_034682405.1). Lineage (NCBI taxonomy): Eukaryota > Metazoa > Arthropoda > Collembola > Entomobryomorpha > Isotomidae > Hydroisotoma > Hydroisotoma schaefferi. The sequence continues at coordinate 32,141 of JAQFZX010000164.1, forward strand.
GGAACTCTAAAACTGTATGCCTAAAGAATAAGTAACTCACGTTAATAACCCAGTCCTTCGGGTTGTGGGCATTTGTACCACAAACGTAGAGCCGGTTCCCATCTCCCATAGCTTGAATTACACGGACATGGTTCCGGCAGTCAAAATCCTATAAAACAAATAAGGACATAAAAGGTTAATGAGATCTCTCATCTCTCATCCCAATCCTTGCATTTCAACAACCGTTCAATTCAAAGAGATATAATTTAACGAGCAATTGTGGCCAGGAAGTCAGGTCAAATATGAACCATCTCCTATGGTAAAACCAAATTGGAAGCTATAAAAAAGACGTAAAGCTTCCTAAAAAGACATAGTGCACCAGTTTCCTGCCTTACTGTTTGCTGCTACTATATTCTTTCCAAATCATGACTTTTTATCATATTACATTACCTTCTGCTGACTTTAGCCTACATTTTATAAATTATTAAATCCTTCCGTCTTTTCCGAGCAGATCTTCTTACAGTAATACCTTGAGGAAAGACTTTTTATTGCAATAAACCACGTCTAGCCGCTCACTCTTGATAAAACACTTATTATCTAAGTAAAAGTGTAGAAATAGTAAACTCAAGCAATCTATCAAAGAAGTGGAGGTGAACATATAGCGCAGAAATGACTCGCTTAGATCCACTCTGTCATTTTACTTTTAGCACGACGATGGATGGATAGAGAGCTCACAAGGGAAATAAACCTGATTCACCTTTCAAAACGAGTAAGCCTTCATCTCAACTCTACAAAAGGGTTATTACCTTTTGCAAAACGAATCAAAGCCAACCAACTAAGCTTTTCTTTCTTAAGATAACGTTAACCTAGTCGGACCTGCTGCTAACTGCAAAATATTCTCTCATGAAAAAAAACGTCGTCATCATTATACGAGATGCTCAGTTTTCTTTATTTTAGGGATCCTTCACTTTCTTTCCTTTACTTGAGGCTTTCCCAGTGCACTCGTCTCATGTCAGCCCCTTTCTCAGTAGATATTTCATTTAGCCCAGGAATATTAGATGGATGGAAATAATCTACCTGATGCTTTTATAACAAAACATACCTATGGAAGTTAACCTAATATTATACCAGGGGGAAAAAGAAGACGTCTGCATGCATATCATGATGAATTCGTTACTTTTTCTCCATTTAACTCTAAAAAATTATTACCACTACTTTCTACGCATTCAAGGGTTTTACAACTGCTGGAACAAGTTAAACTCGTACCATATAAGGATCTAAAATATTAAATAGACGATGGTTAAGCTCTTTGTCTAACTTAAGGGTATAAATCCATTATGCTCTTTGCCCATACGAGACAAGCAACGGGTCGGTGGGATGTATATATTTGCAAGTGAAAGAATGGCCTACTTTCATCTCAATCTTTTCTACAGGATTGTTATTTTCCCTAACATTCTTCCAACTTAACAAACATGGGACGTGCAGGTATCTGTACTAGTATTAACCAACAGTTTTAGGCATCCCTCCAGAAGTAATCGTTCTTGAGGAAAAAGGAATTCTCTCTCTTTTTATTTTTTTTCAAGAGAACATTTGCAAAACCTTTCTTATTACAATTCTAGCTGAATTGAACAGGGAATCTGGAGTGACACCTAGAACAATTCTCTAGGCTTTAATCAAAATCTAGCTGACTCGTTCATTCCATTCCAAAAGAACCAATCTAAGCGATACCCATACTATTATGTAAGGAAACTAAACTTAAGTTGGGTTATTATAATATGTTGTACAGATACTGAATGGAGCTCAACAAGAATGGAATATCTCCCCTGGTTCTTACGATACGAAAATGTAAAGGTGAAGAGAAAATGGGACGTTTCGATATAAAGCACAACAATAGAAAGATATAGATGTCTATAAAATCATCACAGGTCTACTATTAAGTTGCTTATCCACGAAGGGAAAGTAAAACTCGGTGGGTACTACAAATGCTTAAGAATGGGTGGGTGTGGTGGTTATAAAACACAGCACTCGTGTACTGACTAATTCCCTGGGTGCAAAGGGCTAATCGAGTTTAGGCATTTATTGTAAAGAGAAACGGCATCAATACTACTTTATTCCTGGTGGATTGAGTTGTTTGCTTGTTTGTCTACCTTCAACCTTAAGCCATTCATTCATTCATTTGTATTTTGTGTAAGAGAAGAAGCACTCCCTAAATGAATTACTTTCTCTCCAAAGCTTAGCTAGATCCATCATATGGTTGGATTCTCACGATAAACTGAACAAACACCTTTGGAGAAAGTATTCAGAAGTACTTTTGTATCAGGTTTTATCTCGATTAGCTGGATGAATTCCTCTTTCTTGCGCTGCTATAAGTACTTGTGTAATCTTGGCCAATGATGGGATCAATGATGTTTAACCAAAATACTAAGATTGGAAAATTTATTGCAAATTGCTTCATTATATGATATCGTTTGGAGCTCTGGGATAAATATAAAAGTACGAATTCGTATTAAGTCGACAATTAGACGATCTTTCTATTTCTTTGATCAATGTGGAAGGTGGCCTTAAGACCTATCATCTTTAGAAGCGAGAATTAATATAGCACAGCACATACTTCGCAAGTATCATAATTTCGGGATGAGGTTCTTTCTGAAAGACTATTATGTTGAAGCAGTTTATTATGACAGAAGGAATAAATCGATAATATACACACGTCTTCATTGGCCTATATGTTGTATTATTTTTTGATAGAGAAGATTGAATCGCGTAAAAAGGCTTGGAGTGTCATTAGATTTCCCATCGGGCTTGTGTCTATGTAACAAAAACAAAAAACAGTTGAAAAAGCACTCCAAACCCTTCGATTCTTGGTTTATGGTAGATTGTTAGCAGCCGCGCGAGTATGTGGCTTAGAACAATGCAAAAAATATACAACTAAACGACTACTAGACTTATAATACAGAGATAGTATTTTTGTAGAGTAATCGGAATTTGTCTGCTGGTAGCGTTGCAGAGAAAGTCATTGTAAAGTAGTAAAAATACTACAACGGTTTACTACCACTACTTCACTACTGCTGCTGGAGTATTATATAGCTTCAGGTTGCTCTTCAGCCTTCAGTGAATTCCGAAATTTCACCCCAATAAATAAAACTATTCCCTTAGCTCTGACTTTATTGCCAATTCTGGAGAACCACTTGGAAGAAAATTGGCAGTCAGTAGCCACAATCCAATATTTTGCCAATTTTTATTTGTACTCTCTATTCTACACTCAAAGTTTCACTTCAGCCCACTACTGGAGATACTATGAAGTATAAAATAATAATAATATACTGTCTAGCCAAGGATCCTCCTCTACTCAAAAAGGGCTGATCAATCCTTCCGAATAATTTAAACAAATTCACTTCCTAAAAATCAAACTTCCCATTCTTAATGGCAAACATGTATGTAGTTTATGTGACGATATCTTAGAGTATAGGTTGGCAGAAAAAATAGTATTAAAGGCCATCTCATGAATTAGTCGCGAATTCGTGTACAATTCTAATTCGGACTCTATACGACGTGCACGATCGTCATAAAAAATAGATGAGAAATTCCTAAAATAAACTTACCTCGGACTTCCCCTTCGACACGCAGCTCTGGGGGCCAGTGGGATTGATTACCAACGCGTCCTTCTGTAATGAAGTAAAAGAAAAGGATTTTCATCATTCATGCCAATTAATTACCAACTCATGCACCCCTTTTACCATTAAAACCATCATATTTCCTAATGGAATACCAAGATCTGACCATTTAACAACCATAATAGCCCATTACTCAAAATCGTCATTGTATTCCTTGCCAAATTATTACTTCCCATCCCCATGATACTGATTCTATGACGTTATTATGGTAGAGGTTATTACCCCAAGGTTCTCCAGGGGTTTCTTAATATTACTACTGAATGAATCAAATAAAAGCGCAGGCAAAACAACGATGGAAACAATTACGTTTCGAAACAGAAACAAAGGTTTAATTAAATACAACATTTACAGTTCTAGTAGTTGGTAACCCCTTACTTCAAATCCACTCAGAAATTTTATGAAGTGAAACCCATAAGCTTTATGGAATAATTTATTAAAGAGAGAAAGAGAGATAGAGTAAAAACTAATTAAATTAAAACTGATGGGTTTCTCTTGTCTCAACATTATAGCAGGATATATTGTAGTGGATTCGATAGCATTAATGAATCTAGCATCGTCATCATCTAATTTGTTCTTCTTCAGTGCTCATAGTCATAAGCTGTTCTTGTAAATTTAGAGCAGCTAACAATCTACCCACTTACTATTTTGAGCGTTGGGGTTGCTCCCCTGCTACTTAGTTTTGGAGTAATTAAATCCTCCCACTTGATATTGGTGCAAGTTTCCAATATAAGTAATATTATTCTTCGTATGAAATATATCTTTTAAGATAAATTGGCTAATAAAAGGATTGGTATAAAGAAAAGGTGCAAAACAGCCATCCTTTACCAAATTACAAATGACTAAAAATGTAGCGAAGCATGTATTTCCAATTTGAAATTTAGATTTTGAAAGTACAATTTATTTTTACTAAACATAAAAAATTCTTACCTTGCAATCCATATGACTTATATTGCTTAAGTTGACTCTCATTATTCGGTCCCTGTAATTGTAAATAATATAACTCATCATATAATTCAATACAGTGTTAGTGGTGTTATCATCAAAACTTCCATATAAATGTTCATTTGCTGGAAATTACTAAGCGCAAAATCCCCAAGGCCAAGTAATAAAATAAATATAATCCCCTTTAACGTTAGCAAAAAATACATATACTCAATAAAAAAATTCAACATAAAGATGATATAGCGAGTTTTTAGTTTAAGAAGCCACAATCAAGTGTAACTCTTCAATTTTCTACGATTAATTAATAACTTTTGATTTTAATTAAATCACGGAGACTTTCTCTGCCTAAAACTTTATAACTCCTAACTCACTTTATAAGCCTTGTCAATGCTAAGAATATTCCAAACTTCGGACATAAATCCTGCTTAAGAGAATGTGATGGATAGAATAAGCACCTATCCACTTTAGCTAGAGAATGACTCTGTTTACGTCTACTTCTACTGCTTTTGTACAATCCATGCCAAAATCAGAAGGGAGTTGTAGCACTATGAAGTATTCTCGATTCTAATGAATTGGGATGGGAACTCCGCACCGTGATTGTAAAAAGAAGCTAACTCAGAGAAAAGAAATCATGTGGAAGTTTAAGCTTTAGCTGACACAACCAACCTAAGAGCGAGCCATAAAAAATGAGGAAATTATAACTGCTCCTACTAAGACTGACAGCGTCGTCTTCAATTTCCGTAATTTCTAATGAACGGTGGACCTGAAGTTGGCACGTCCTATGGAAAATTTACCAGGCGACCTTTTAACAAATTGTGATAGTAATATCCTGAAATCAGGAACAGATGCAGGAAGAGGAAAAAGGGTGAAAAATCTTTGGATGATATTTTTTACTTGACAGCCTATCCAGTCTTATCACGGAAGACAAAAGGAGACTTACTTCTTCGGACTCCTGAGAAGATGAAAAATTAGCAAATAATGCAAAAAGTTTTTAGTATTGAGCTTCTTAAAGTTTAGGTAGTATTCAGTATTAATTTTTTAAGTCGTCATGAGCTATCTTGAATGTTCTAATAGAAGATTTCTGATTTTGGGGTAATATTTTAGGTGATCAGATTTTTTTAAATATTTTTTAATAAAAAGATATTTCATTACTTTCCAACTGTTTCTTCGTCATCTTAAATTCCTATGTCTCATGTGAAATATACATGATAAGATCATCAAGCCTAAATTTTGCTTCTAAAAATTAAAACCAAGCAATTTTTATTCACCTTCAAGCTAGAAAGATACTTATGTTTTAATAAGTATGACTCAACCTTACTCAAAATATATTCCTGGAGCTAGTAGTAATTTTACTTCCACTACGTTCGTCTATGAAACTCACCTACTAACTCGACATTGAAACGACGTGGGTCACTTAAGAATTCCAATTACTTTCCAGAAGCTCTCATTCCTGACAGGAGTAATTGCAAATATTGGCTTGAATACTAGCAGCATGATGTAACCATAATATTAGGATAACTTACAGCTCAACTCAAATAAACAAGGTGGATAAAGAAAAATCAATTCTCATGCAAAACCAAAACCACTTCATTATACTATCAATCAATCATCCATCAATGATGTAGGAAGAAGGTAGCAAACGAAAAGTACGGTTAAATGTACGGCGTTACTTAGAGTACATATATTTAGTAAGGCGAGCTAAACTCAGCCGTCGAACTAATGTCAACGAAACCTTTCAAACTAGCAGTTAGACATGCAGGCACACCATTTTCTTATAATTAAAAGGCCCAAAGTAATTATATGGCTTAACAGACAGTCAGCCCCAACTGTATATTCCAAGAAAACGGATCAGAATTAGGAAAGTTTTTCCTTCTGGGAAATAGAAAGTGAAAGCATCAATTATTACTAGAGGATCCTAAGGAAGGGCTTAATTCACTGTGTCCTCACTCCATTTTGCCATTAACTTGCCTTCACTTACACAGTTGCACACACCACTGTAATACATTTCATTGGGTACTTACAAATGTATTTTTGAAGTATAAGACAGATGAGCTACAAGACTTTGGCTATGTCTGCTCAAAAATAAAAATAGTATAAGGAAGCATATGGGATTGTATAAGAGAGTAAAACGCATATCTTCTCTAAACATAAATAGTCTACGTCTTTGTCCGTGCTGCGCGACTATACAACAGACAAAAATAGCCAAATAAAATACGATATGACATGTAGCGGATAATACCTTTCAATGAGTTTCCACATAACAATCAAAAAGGCTTACTGGCCGATCCCCATATCAAGAAGATTTGCGCGAGGACAGAATATATAACAAAACAAGGCCATAACCCTAATATTTTATGGATAGGATAAGTTGCACACATATAATCCAGAGGGTATGGTTCAACGAAGATAAGGCACGATAGTTTTATCCATGTGATGAACGTAGCCCAATCCGATACAATGTAATGCTTACGATAGCCAAACGATGTGCCTAGTAGTAATATTAATAATTATGGGAGGAAGCTTCATTAAAATTACGCTCCGTGTATAGTAATAAAGCTGATCTTAATTTGTGACCAATCATCATCATTAGTAGACTCTTAATTTTTGTCCATTCAGCACTTTCTCAAATATCAAAGTATTACATCTCCAACTCTTAAGTTAATATCTACCATCTATCGCATCCATTGTAGGATACATAAAAAACCACCGCCCGTTATTATCGACTAAAAAATTCACTGAATACTGCAGGAAAAGGCATCCTCTCATTCCTAGAAACGGAAGTGATTGGAAACTCATTTAAGAATCTGGAACTTATTTATCAACTCGAGAAAACCTTTTTCTTGGTCAGTAAAATATTTCAAGGGAACTTGGCTTGACCGAAAGAAATTGTAGACGGGGATCGACCACTTCTACTTCCTCCAATTTATATGTGACCCTAAATTACAGCATTGGGAATAGTACATGAACCAACAAAGTGCCACCAGAAGGAAGCAAAGAGGATAAAACAAGTTTCCTCGTTCTCATTAACGTGTGTTCTCTAGTTCCCAATCTTCCCCAAAAAAAATCTAAGAGAATCTCCTCAACATATCTTTGTCTAGACCAATTTCCCATCTCCCTTGATTTCTTGATGAGCAAACGAAAAGCGAAGTTAAACTATTGGCATTCGCCTAGGCCTCGGTTAAAAAAGTTCGTAAAAGTTGATCTTCCTACACAATAGAACCTTACTAGAAAAACCTTACCTTTTATAGGACTTTCTTATAAATATATTTATTTTCACCCAAGTCGTCTTTGGCTTCCCCTCTTGATGAATATCGGCTATCATTGTGTACTTCTAGTAGGGTGGGAGTGAGGATACAATTGAGAAGGTTTGCAGAATAGAGATGAATTTTAATAGCTGACTTGATGCAATAGTTCCTTAGTGGAATTCTTGCTAGCTTGTATGCACACCCCTAATTCCCCTATAGATTTATCTCTTGAAAATAACTGGATTATCTTAAATATTTTGAGAGTACGCATATAATCGCTTCCTGTCATATTCATTCATTCAAAAGAAAAAATTCAGCATGTAGACATGAACTACCCTACCTTCCTTGGACATGTATTATGTACGGCCGATCAAGGTATTACAGTTTCCCTTGCAACTGTGCCTTCCTCTTTATTATTTTTCCTCCATCTGAGTTAATTGGAAGGAGGCAAGGAAGTATGAAAGAAGCTCGGCCATGGCCATTCTCTGGTATTTACTACGTGAGATGAATCCAAGAAGCCAATATTATTATTGGAAGAAGCTAAGGATGAGAGTAAGATGTTTGAGACAGCGGAATCTCGAAATGACTCCCGACATTTCCCGTTTGATTCCAGGATATTTTAGATAGTGGTTCCTTCCCTCACCATTGCATTTCATGTACACTTGGAATCCAAATTTAAAACTATTGTCGCGCTATATATGCGAGATGTCCATTTTTAATACCTTTTAAAGGTCGCTGTTACAGAATACTGCTTTGTGTGCCCCGTAATATTTATTGTTTCAATTCAAATTCAAAGCCCTGCTTCTCTCAGCGTAAGAAGATAGCCAAATGAAGCATTGAAATGATATTTAGACAAAAAATGTTTTCGAACTTCCAAATCTAAATAAATCCACATGAAATGTATGTAATATCAGTTTAAGCTGTACAGCTCATTATTATTTGCTGTCTATTCGCCTGCTCTAAGTCATACATGCTATACTATAGTTTTCCATATTTATGAAACCACTTTCACTAATAGAAAAATAGGTAGTTGGCAATGTTGGGTAGAGTATAAAAGATTGCGCTTTGTAATCAGATATGGAAAAGACGCATAAGTCAAAATTAGGTATTTAACACCTTACACTTAACTTCACCTTATCAATATGAAAAATTATCTTTTCTGATTGTCAAGAACTGTGGAATACTTTCGTGAGCTAATAAAAAACAGCAGAGAACCCCGTACTGTCATTACTCCGCTCAAAACTTGAGACTTTCTCTTCTAAGAATAAGACAAGTTTCCTGCTTCTCAATAACGTGCATACGTGGAAAGACAACTATTGTATTGAAATAAGTATAAAAGTCGCAACTTTCTACCAAGCATACAAAACCCTGCACTGGCATTTTTCTAGGGATACTTCGTAGCAAAAAACTGAAATTCCGGTAACATAAGTATTTTATGTTCAGAAACGTCTAATAAATAATGCAAATTGAAAAAAGAAAAGTCGATCTACATAAATAGTAAATAAAAAATGGACGCAATATGCGTTTCAATTGGTAAGCCACGATCACACTGTGACTGTAAAGAGTTTCAGTCTGCTTGTGCAACTGAGAAGAAATAAGGTACAGAAAACACACGACAGCACCTTGAATTGTTTGTGTACACGAAATATTTCAATTCTGATTCTTAACATTTATGAAGGATGCTGGGCTGAGTTTACAGATACTAAAATACAGGGTTTTTCCATGAAACAGAGATAAAAAGGATTAAAAAAGACTGATATTTACAAAGACAAAAAGTCAGGAGAGAAAGCATGAGCGACTGTACAGAGGTTGCTTGCAACAAGCAATGCATGGTTTTTAAATCTCTCCGCACCGCACTCGGCATTCGCACTTGAATGAATTCAAAAACGTGGTTTCTGTGTTACAAAATGTTCAACATAAACATTCCTGTCACGAAATGTATTAAGACCGACCAACAATGACCAACTGGTTAATATTTTACCTAAATAAACCACAATGTTCACACAGAAACATTAAATTCACCCATACGAGCCAGGACTACCAAAAATTACTGTTCTACAAACAACTTATATTAAATAGTACAGCAACACTGTCATGAGCCTAAATTACTTTAGCAGCCAAGATCTTCATATTACCCGTTCTGCTCTACCAATATTGAACAATCAAATTTCCTTGTGTCCTACCCTTTGCCATTAGATGACATGTTGAGCTTAGCCCATTAAAACTAAGAAAACCAATTCATTTTTACGACCCAGGTTTGCTTTATGCAAAACTTGAGAACTTGTCTGCACAGAAAAGGTAAATGTAAGGAAACGAACGGTGTTGGTTCGATGGTAACAATCTAACGTAAGTTCAGCTTAGTAGCTTTTCCCTAATGCTAACAAGTTTGTCTTTTTCTTCTTTGCAAAAACATAATATTAGCTAGGTATGGTTGGAATTCTAGTTCAGTTCCAACTTATTTTAGTTCTAATCCTCACACAGAAACTTTACAGCAGTACAAGTTACAAAACAAATAAAATCATCGTGATTCCCACAGAGAAAAGTCAACATTTACATCCAGAAAAGGCACGTTGACATGTCTCTCTATTTGTGTACATGACACAATAATAATGCCTCTGGTAAATAAAGGCATTTTCTTTTATGTTCTTTCGTTGGAAAGATAATACCCAATAAAGGACAATCCCGTTATAATTTGGAATTAGACATCAGTGCGTACTCTAGTACATCGTTAAGTAAAATCATCAAAACCGTCCAAGTCCGTTCAAGGGACCGGACGTGGACGTATTCTCAAGTACCCTTAATTTCCCTAGTCTAAACAAAAAGAACCCGGTGGAAAGAGGAAGTTATTTCTGTAACCCATAAGGATCGAAACTAGGTTATGTACATATTAGTTTAATCCCCGGCAAGAAAGTACTCACTGTCATTAGGCATACCGCAGAAAGTACAAAACCTCGTAAAACGTTAAGGAGTACGCATCCAGTTCTTCAAACATACGCTATATTCTCAAGCTTACTCATATGTATTACGAATGACGTGTATTAAAAATAAAACCGAAGGGAAAGGAAAAAACTAAATCAAAATGGTACATCATGAAACCACAAAGAAAATATGAGAATAGAAGCCACCTCTCTGCGAGTCTTCTCCACCATAAGCCAATTAAAATGGTAAACCTTTCACAAACTTACAAATACGCAGTTTTACGATACTTTCCAAATACCAGGAAAATTACTAACTACTAGGTACCTAGTTGAATGGAAAAGGGTAGAGAGAGGGACGGATAGACGGATGGAACAACATCATACGGCTAAGAAGCGAGCACATTAAGACATCTATAAACGCCTCTGTTCTTGACGCTAGTTACCAATTTAGGTAAACTATATGGGAGTTTCAATGTGTGTGGGAAAGAAGCACTTGATGCAGCAGCTCCACGATTCCAACCACAGTACTTGGTAGTAATACTTACTACCGCCATACCACCATCACGGTAATAAAAACAGTGGCAAAAAAGGGCAAAAAAGTATCCCAGAATGAATGTGGATGGGTATGTGAAGTATAAACAGGAATGAGTTGTAGAAAAAGGCGAGAAAAGTAAACGTAAAGGGTCATCAAAGAATTCATGTCACTTTCTCCAGCGTCTGTTCTCCTTTCAACATACACACACATTAAACGAGAGCTCAATAAGCTTAATGGCCACCACAGACTAGCTTAGTCTATCCATTGACTACGAGAACAAGACAGTGGATCGGAGAATTGTAAAAAAATGACATGCCCCTAAAGACATAGCTATTAAACTATTACAACAACTGTTAGTTTACTGGTACTAGCCAGCGTGGGATAATGGCCACTCGTATATCACAAAGTGGCTCATCATACATCCTCAAGAAAGAGACAGACGGTAGCAATTATCACAAAGTCCGTCCACAACTTGATTTAGAACAGAGGCCGAAGGACTGATTCATGGAAAATCCATTAAAATCTAATCCAAAGTAGTGGTTTTAGGTGAAGTGCCTAGCTGGATATTGATACTGCTACTACTAATACTTTCTATGTAAGTTGCACTTACTCTTTCAACTACTAATTGTACACCAGCAGTAAGAGTAAGGCAGTTAATTTATAAGACTTTGAGGGAGAAAACGTAAGGGAACAATGAGAGAAAATAACACTAGGTGAAATCCATCCAACCAAACCAGAATTTACTGCGGATTCTGGGATCTAATGGAGAATTAGGTGGAGACTCTAGACCCTCTCAGTAGAAAGTTTACTCGTGCTAGCTTTACCACACGATACATTATTTTCCAGCTTCTTGTTTATATCAATGTTAAAACTTCTATCCAACACTTGACTAATCTAAAAGATGCTTTGTACGTACGTATTAAAACTACCAAGTGAATTTAATCTTAAACTTGATTTCATTTCTACTACACTCCTATCCTTCTTAGCACTTGTAAACTGTAAAACGAGCTAAAACGTTTTGCTTGGATAGTATCAACAGAAAGTAGTTGAGCCGTCTCCGTGAACTAACCCCTCTCCCGATTATGGTACAACCTCATTTCAGTCATAAGTACGTAGTTGAGGAACTTCTTCATCTTATGGAAAATTACATCAACAACTCATCAACCAGACAAGACCACGATTCTAGAAAATTATTGCAAATTGCTATTAACGACTTAGATGCTGGTGAAGCAGCAGTAGCATAAATTTGAACTAATAGTAGTAAAGAAGTTCACATAGTGCGTTAGACTTTGCTGAAGAACTTAATAGTGTTAGGCTAGTTTACCAACTCATTCGTGTGGTAATCATCCTTTGAACTGGTTAAGATATTTAAGCAAGGTACAGCAGTACTATATCGTTCATGGCATCAAGGAGAAAACTTCTCAAGGATGAGAGGAGCTAGTTAATAGAATGAGGACCTTTATTTTGACTACTGCTTTCTCTACAAGGAGAGGGAATTTACCATTTATGCAAGTTGCATACACTCATTCATGCCTTGGCTTCTTAAACTGTTACCTTTTAGAGCATACACATTCTTTCAAACGGTAACATATTGAATGCAATAGCTGAAGCTACTGCACGTAGCGCTGGGGTTTATCAAATACATAATATTTCGAGTTAAATGGCGCAGGGTTTCTTTGGGTGATTCATATTTTGAGTGAGTTGTCCCAACCCGGCAATGTACATGCAAAGAAGTCGGAATCTACCCAGCCTATCTCATTATCACATCAATCCTACCCACTGACTCTTAATTATGTCGAGGCACGGAAGACTGTCATGTCGACTTGCCTTCCTAGCACCCTATCACAGCCAACATTTATAACCTTATGTAGTAGCAGGTTGGTAAAAGTCTAAGTAGCATTAGTACATTTCCTGCCTGTCTATTCTACAGTAGATATATACAGCATGGTTTTTTACTTCTGGAGCAACCTTTGCCTGACTAATTTTACTTTCTCTTGCTACAGCTCTACTCGATTCTACGACGCACAAATACCTAATGCTCAAAGGCCATCGGGGAATGAGTGAGAGTAGGTTTAATTCAAATCACATAAGAAATTTGACTGAACTTTCTCTCAATTTATTTTGTTCCTTGCCTCTTCTATAAGGTGCAAATACTCTTTGTGAAAATAAAGAGTTGATTGTTCAGGCTCAACGCTCAAGCCATTACTTTATAGAGTAATTCCTTACGTCAGGAACTAATCGAGATGCATAGATTCGTAGTAGTTATATATACTTATTAGAAGTAGTTTGAAGAAAGACCATTAAAGCTAGGAACGTGGCCAAGTTAATTTACCAAGCGTTAAGTCTACTTTCACTTGGTTGGGTGCAGTTGGTTAGCAACAGTTTAACCTTTAGTAAGGTGCTCATTTGAATTTGAATGTGGAAGGAAAGCAAAAAGAAGGTACAGAAGATTTGTCTGATGACCCGATTTGAATAGGTAGCCATTTTCCAACTCGTCAAGTATTCTTCTGTGGTAGTTAGCTTACATATTAGAGGCTTTGAAAGAAGCATAAATTCCAAGTTTTGCAACAAGCCCCGCTTTGCAAATGAGCAGTGATTTTGCATAGATCGTTGAACTAGCTAGTTACTGACAACTTTTCGTTGCCCCAAATAATTTTACTTCCCTGAGAGAAGCTGGTAGTTGGAATGACTCAAAGTATTATGCATGTGAACGCCAATTACTTTCTATTATGTCAGGAGACATCCGGGAAACTGGCTATGTTAGTAGAGAAGAGAGACTGTGGAGTTTTGCATGATGGTAAAAAGAAGTATGGGGTCCTTGGTAAACATTTTCGTGTAACTACTTTCAATATTTCATTTGTTCTGAAAATCTGGCTAGTTGACATTAATTATGAATTATGATAAAGTTTGCCAATTTTGATGCTGAAACGCTGAAAGTGCCGATTGTTCTAAAGTTTCACATCACATGCTTAGGTTTTGGAAAAGCAACAACGGGTTTCAACTCAGACGTCAGCGAGTCCTTTATTACTACAGTGAGATTTTACTTATATTACTCATTCAGTTCAACTGACTGTAGAACGACACAGCATTCCGTTTTATTATGGTGGTATTTATTCCAGAGAAAAAGTATTGCTTCATTTTACAAATATTTCACAGTCAGAAGTAATGTTATTTTCAAAGCGACAGTCATAATGTTGCGTCAGTTGGAATTAATTTCTGTAACCAATATCAACTTTTCAGCTCAAAGGATTCAGGAAAGAACGAAAAAGTAATCTTTTCAGTTCTCCCATCATTCATCGTAGGTATCTTCAACCAGCTTGTTTTGTCTTGTTAGATAAAAAACCGTTTTCAATAGTTAGTTGAATAAAAGCAATTTAAAGCTCGCTGTGTTGGGAACTGATTGAAACGCGGCGGAGGAGATAACACAACTCGTTAAATTCATTTAAAGCTTTCTTTTCCTCTCACATAATAGCCAACACAGAAAAAGTCTCTACGTCGAATTTTCCCTGAGAATATAACAAAAAGAAGAATGAACTGTATGAAGCCTAGTTTTTTGGAGTATGTAAAGTAGGGAATTGTATACAAAGCCAATAGCTACCTATACTAAATAGTACCAGCACCTCGAGTAAATCTGCTTTTACTTTTACTCTTCACTTGGTTCACTTTTTGTTATCACTTCCCTAAAGTACATACATGTTACATCACATGGGCAGTTTGTAATGGTTTGGCTGGTTAAGATCCAGTCGACAGTTAGGAATTCTACTCAAAGGGACATCAAAGAGACATCCTAGATCGACTCATCGAATATGTACGTTTGAAGAAGGCAACAAACCAAGAAGGGGAAACTGAATGCTTTTCAAATCAACAAAATCATCTACCGACCGCATTCAGCACAACTACTGCATCTCTCAAGTATGAATTTATTTGAATAAGGGTTCATACAAGGAGTGATATATGAAATTCTAAACAACAAAATAAATCACTGCAAGAAATACGACCTAAAACCATTACCAACGAAGAAACACATTCCACATGCATACATACCTTTACAAAAACATGTATGTGAAAAGGGATGATTTGGTGTTCGATAGATTTGCGTGTGGAGAGTCTCCCTCGACCACATCACATCAAATTGGACAAGACATTGAAGGAATGCCTCTTTACAAATTCGGATTCCGGCGAGATGGGATTACGAGACGGCGACCAAAAGCACAGACAGAGAGGAGTGAATTGACAAGGTAAGGACATTCAAAACACTCCAAGAGAAGAGATCATCATCAAATCCAATCTTGAATCTCAGACAAACTACACTTCCCTACTGCTATCTAACAACGAAGTGGCACAGAAAGTTGATGTTTTACCCTTCCTTTATAAAAAAGGCAAAGTATACAAAAGGCATGAAAACGTTCATAATATTGTTGTGATATTCTAGAGTTGATTTGTTAGCTGGTGAAAGTGAAATGCGACGAAGGACACACTCGTGTAACGCATACCGGAATGCTTCCCTTTGCCTTGCTGCCACTCTACAATTGAAACTTGATACTTGCACAAGGAAGAGTACAGGGAGAATGGCGTGAAATTAAATCAAGGTTTCAAGTGCAAGTCCGTCGTCAGTGTATGAAGTCAATGTTTTATTTACTTTATAAGCTTCTACTTTCTTGAGAAGGATAGATAGGTATTATTTCATGAGAATATGCACTTCAAATGTCAACGGTTGACACAAAGTAGAACAAACGAGAAGATGCACTCTTTAATAAAAAAAAATGTTTCACGCCATATCTGAGGGGGAAACATCTTACATCGCTGGACATAGCTGGTAAACATCCAAATACTCCTAATAATTTATGCACAATGGACCATCTAACAGTAATAACAATCCATTAATATTTATTTCCATTCCATATAAGCATTTATTTATTACATTTCATAATCTTTATCATGGTTTTTTGTTTGCTTAGCTTTAGTTTTACAACTCGCTGCTGAATGGGATCATCAAGTCAAAGCATTAGTTTTTATTCGCGTGCAGGCGTTCCCTCATCTTAAAAACTAAATACTAAAACAACATATACATACATGCACTTCGAGAGAAAAATATTCCTCGTATACTTAGAGAACCATGCACGAATAGAGAGCTCTTGAAGTGTTCTGTCTGGAACTGACATTACGCACACATAACGACAAGGAGTAACCCAGTGGAGGAGGCCATACATGGTTATGATTGGAATATGGATTTAGATTATAATATAATATTTATGGGAGTCATTAGTAAATACTCAGCAAGGAACTAATAAAATCAGTGAGTCTTGTTCATTACTTCGTAAATTATTATTTCAAGCTTCATTGTTTTATTGTCATCGATTATGATGAGGTTTTGCCTCTTTTCTCTTCTGCCTTAAGTACGATGCACACAAACCAAACTAAAACTACTATTTCTCTAGGACTAACGAGTAACTTCAATCCCTAGTACATTTGTACATCTATTGTTAGCTAGTTTCAGCCAAAGCTCTATTTACAACAGTGAACATTAATAAGCAGCTCCTGCAATTACTATTCATTTTCTAACTAACCCCTTTAGCCTCTCATCTTCACATTCGAAATCAAATTAACGCTTCCATTGCTCCATTATATTTTCTATAGTTGGTACTAACTCTCTTCTTCTAAACAAGTCACCCGTTCCAGGCTGAGTTGGCTTTCGGTTAAATTGATTTCCAAGGGAAAACTTTTAATCGAATCGTATGTACATGAATAGGAATGGGAGTTTCTGATCAGAGTCAGACAGTAGGAATTTAAAATGTTCATCCCTTGAACAAATAACACGATCTCATATTTTTGCTACCCCTGAGTAAAACTGTTAATTAATCAGGTTGGAGTGCCAGCCAGGCCTTGAGCTCATCATCAATTCATCAAGATCTATTCACATCTGATTTGAAACAGGAATAGTGGTAGGATCATGGTTGGAGATTTGAAATACTAAGGAGATTTTAGTTCTACGTTACGAACTGCGAAATTGAATTAAAATTCCCAAACGTGCTCACTTGAGTTTTCACGGTGTAGGGATTTCTAAGAAAGTACCTAGTATTAATACAAGAGATGGTTTAGGTCTTAGTGAGAAGTAGCAGAAGGAGTCGAAGTGTTTTTGCTATTAATTCCCATTCGTTCGTATAAGTCCCTGGTGAAAGCTCTCTTTCTGATTAGCTCTGTAGTTGGTTGAATAATAATTAGTACAACAATCATGTTTTAATTCGATCCGAAACAGAAATTAAATCCCATATCAAAGTTTACTTTTGTGAATTGAAGAATAGAAAACAGAATTCTCCCTCGACGAAGCCATATGCCATGAAAACAATGCAAACAAATATTGATTACACTATTTCACCAGTAGATAGCTAATCATTGCACTCATCTCTCTAATACAAAGTCACACTAAACCTCGTCTCAATCATCTGAGAGAACTGAGAATGAATTTTCGTCGTTTAATATGAAAATATTATTAATAATTCCACCAAACCAACCGTCGTACAATACTACATAACAACTTGACTACAAATGATCACCTTATGCACACAGATATCATATAGAATTTCCACCTCCATATCCATAGATATAATAAATGACTAAGCGTCGTCGTACCGTAATAAAAGTAATTCTTAAGGCAAACAAAACTACCAGAGAAAGATCTAACGATCCAAGTCACTTTTCTACTATCCTCAATCATCATCGACTCAGCTCACTTACCAAAATCCAACCTGGGCGTGGACATAACTGTTCTATGTCTGTTTTCTTAACGTCACGGCCGGGGAATCTTTCGGAGACAATCAAATTTCACGCCCTCATCACAATTACATTCTACCTTGCAAACTTTATATAAAGTTAAGTTAAATCGAGCCATGCATGCCATTTCCAGTCATAATCCAATATCTGCCTCTGTGTGTGTGTCTTTTACACCAAGAGAACCAAGCAATCAACTAACAAAATATCCCTACACTCCCTAACTGGATTCATTTTTTATTCATAGCAAGCCAGTTTTAGCATATTTGATATGGTTTCTCATCCATAGATTTAATATGATTGCATTTATGGGCATTGCTGAGTGAGTCTGACAGTTGTATTTGGTACTTCCTCAAGGTATACGTATATATAAAGCAGAAATGCGTAAATTGCCGAGGGAAATAAATAGTATTAAGGGGAAATAAACATACGAATGAAATTGAGCGTTGATGTGTATCAAATAAAGGAAAACAAAACAGGACAACTTTCCCAAGTGAGTTTTGGTATGGCAAGTTTCAGTATTGCATTGGTAAAAGTTCAGTGAAGTTTACACAACACTACCTACTGACTGTCCAGAAATACTATGCATGCTTGCGTTTATTCGATTAAAAGTCCGCACTGCAAAATTAATACTCGGCCGGTGCTGTCACAACGCCCAAATTACAACTTCCAAAAGCAACCTATAATGGGGCAGGTATTTGGGATATGTTCTCAGTTAAATGCATGTTTCAAGGCAATAATTTTATGATCGTTTGGTCGGTTCGTCTCGTTGGTAGAAATCATTTCTCCGTGGATTGATTGTCAGTTTGATCGATTTGAGTACAACTGAAAACTGCTCCCGAGTTTTGTAAAATGCTACGAAGTTAGAACAAAGCGGTACTTTCTTTGGGGAGTAACTTTTACCAAATACTTGCTTTCCTTAGAGTGAATTTTGTATGACGACTGCAAATTTAGGCCTTCTTGTAATACTCCAAACCAACCAACGTAACTATGTAACATTTACTAGTATTGACTGATCTGGCAAATTTTTCGAATAGTCTAACTTGTAGGTTTATGAAGTTTGGTTTAAAAGAGCGATTTAAATACAGCAAAACTGAAAATTTTACACTTACTAAATTCCTCAATGTTGAGCTAATATTAAATTACACCAACAAAATTGATGCAGCTGAGTAGAAAACTCGTAGTTTATTTACAAATTAGAAAATCAATAGAGATCTAGGTAGATCAAAGTTATTAGAACGTTTGATAGTTTTGCGTTTGAGCTTTTAGTGGGACTTTATAATATGAGCTAAGGAAACTGTCCGTGCAATTTAGTTAAATTTAACCGTACCTTTGCTTCATTAAGAGTTAATTGGACGAAAAGTTATTATAAAAAGTAAGCTGTTAACAAACTATACTTCATTATCTCAGGAAAGCTCTAGCGTTTTCATTACACAGGTAGGAATGTTTTTCGTAAATATAAAGGCTTAGCACTCAATTCAAAGGATTCATAAAATGAATAAATAATGATCACTACGCCTAAGGATGAGATCATTAGAGAAGCGTATAGTCACTTTATGTATTTCTCTTACTTCCAACCACCGTACCTTTAAAAAGTCATGTAGGAAGTTTACGTTGAAAACGCTTGCAAATTATAAAGAGAAAATATATTTCATGCCAGTTTTCCATGCATCATATTCCACTACTGCTCAAGTCCTAGACTAATAACTTCCAACAAATTGACTTTATTTGTGAGATGTGCTCCAGGGCTTGGATTCATTTCATATATATCTAGTTTCGCTGCAGCATAGCAGCAACACTAAAATGTTGCTTCACAGCGTGCGTGGTACGAATTACGATGTTTACTAGTCCTCTACTACTCCGCATCCTACGATAAAGTCTCAGAACTTTCCCAGAGAAAACCGTTAAAAATGTATGAAATTTAATTGATCAGAATTCCATCAGCATTTTTGCTGAGTAAAAGTTAATATCATCCCGTAATTCAAATTATAACCTACCTGCTTCGTGCATATTTCTCATCCGAAGTTAAGAATTTATGCTTAGAATCCAGCGAGCAAAAACCACTAGACTAAACTGAACCCACTCAGTTTATTTAACCAACAAGTAATGCGTGCGTGCTTGTATGCTTTTTGGTCTATGCTTTAATCGCAACTATTCCTAAACCAGCTCTGTGTGTGATGCTAGGGATGCACGAATGAAATACATCCATATATCATGCACTCCATTCCATACAATATAATATCATGGTCAATAAGATCTAACGTTGTCTAGATAATATCAGTTAGATCATTTGTGTGAAATGATGTTTAAAAAAATAATTTATCTTCTCGTGTCATACTTAATTTATGAGAGTGTCCTGTCTACGCAACTACTAAACAGTTGTTCACAAAAAAATATGGTTACGCAGATACATACATGCAATAGCTAATCAACCTTCCTGCTATATTAAATTAGCAATGTATCATTTTGTTTATTAATTATTGTTCGCCATTAATTCTTATAAATGATTTTAGTATGCATCCAACATAGTTCGTGTAATGCAGGTATTCTAACCTTCTCGTTGGGTGGTTATTTATTCAATGATGTGACTTTTTTCTGCTGTAACAACCCGTGTTTGGCTATACGAGCTCAGCTCAGCACACTTGTCTATGCCCAGTACAGGCATTAATTTATTTTATTCAATGATGAAAGTTACATGTAGCATTTTATGAAGCGAATTTAAAGAAAACTTAAATCAGTACAAGAATTGGAAAATCAATAGACTAAAAACTAAAACGGAGGAACTCTTCCCCGAATTAACCCTTGGGGGATTGTTTTATTGTCAGAGGAGTTGACCCTCTTGTTAAATATTAGCAGGAGGTATTATGTTATGTTGATAGAAAATACATAAACTAAAGCAAGTAGGTAGGTGGGTAGTTATGCAGCAGTAGAAAAATTAGATATGATATTAAAGTAGGAGGAGTAATAGGAAGGAATACGGCGAGCGAAGTGACTGACAAGACCAATATATTTTGCCATCCGCTCTCTGCTACCACTTCTACTCTTGTCATGAAAGTAATAATTAAAGCCACTACGACGCTTGTAATCCACTGATGAAACCTCCCACCCCATCACCCCATCCTTGTCCTGTTCCTTTCTGGCGAACTTAAGTCTTCTACTTATGCATAAATTCGATGCGTATTTACATATCTGCCTTGAGTTAATGAGAAACGGGGAAACATCTCTTGGAGTTATGCGTCTACACACATATTATACAATGTAAAAGAGTTGATTCCCCCTCCCTAAAATGTCCCCAAGAGTGAGCAACCAACTAGCAGGCTGAAATATCTTGAATTTTCATGCTCTTCATATCATAACTTTTTGAAACTCAGTAGGGATTCTGGATGAAAATGTGCATAAAGGTTGTAAAATCCTATATTTTATACGCCTTTTCGTGTAGGTGTATGGATTATATCCAAATATGTTATCGGTGGACGTGATGAGCCAAGTTTTACTATTTATTAAACTCCCATAAGTACAATAAGCCTTTGTTTAAACAGTGTCCCAGATCTAAGTCACTTGCAGAAGAGGAACTGGTGGAATGGAAGTAGGAGTGGATTGGATCAAATGCCGAAGGGTATTAGAAATTTATGTTTTAGGAGGATTCCGTCGACAAGAAGACTGCATCTTCCGATGTACTTCATATTTACAAACTAAATGTTCATAGACGAGCTAATGTAACATTCTGTGGTGTGCGGAGACAGTTTTTAGGCGTTGACCTGGGCTAGTAAGGATATTACAAACGACACCGAAGTCAGACTAAAACCTGAAGAATACTTTTTGAGCATACACACACCGTGAAGGACTTAAATGCAAACGGTTAAAGGAATGTTTATCATGAATTAATATTCTTGTTAAAATGCGGCTGTCTAACTGCACTTTTTGGAAACTGCAGTCTCAAATAGTAGTGAGGGTAAGTTAGTAGCTGCAGTACTGCACGTTAGATACAAAGGTTGGGGAAACAATTTTCTATGCAATCAACCGGCCAGAAAAAGAGGAAAGTAAAAGATTCTAAAATAGAAATAATCACAAACTCTTTTCTAAGGCATACAATATATTGGTTCAATACTGAAAACGATAGAAAGTTCAATAATCTTGTGAAATCACCAGACAAAGAATACGCTAGAAAAGGTGAACTTACTTCAACTTTCACCCTAGCCCTAGCCCCTTCGTACACACCCTCTTTAGATACCATTTGTATCCATATGCACAAAATTCAGTTGTGTTCATTTTTCTGATGAGAGTTTGTGTCTTAGTGTGTGTTTGACCGCTCTGCATTTCCAAACCCGTCGTACAATCCGGACATACGTCGTTTGAAAAGTGATTTCAATGAGCAAGGTTTTTAATGATAAGCTAAGTGATCAGGTTGGATAGAGTCATAGAGTCTCACGATACATTAAGTCAATAGTACATTTGAAGTAGAAACAATTAAAGAAACGATAATGGTCTAGAGGTACTACTGACTTCAAGCTATTTTCTAGAAAACAGCGTTTGAGCTGTCAATTCAAAATTCAAATGCAATGATAGAGTGAGAAGGATGAAATCAACTATAGGGGTAGAAGTGCTGCAAAAAAACAAGGGGTCCTTGTCTTCAAAGGTTCTGAGAAGGGTGCATTGATGGTTTCCTTTTGGTAAACTGAAGGCCTGCAGAGAGTACACCGACAGTTTTTAAGGGGCTTACGGACTTAAGAAGGAGCCAACTGAGTCAGGCAAAAAATACAGTGTATTTTTAATAGCTGTTTTGCCGTTGCAGCAGATCTCAACCACGTTTTAAAAGCATAAATAAACTCTAAATTTCATAATATGGGCTTATCCACCTAGTTCCTACCCTAACTTCAAAAAAAAGATTTGTACCTTGACTCGCCGAATACCAGAAGAGAAAGCCGGTAGTGTGAATAAGATAAAAGGGGATATATATTTGTCTAGTCTGAAATTGTTCTACCGAAGTTGTCATTGTTATTCTATTATTCCTCCTCCGCTTTGAAAAAATAATACTAAGCCAGACTAATAACTCGGGTCAAGAGTAAAGTTCTCAAAAATTACGTTTTAAAATTTCGAAAGTTTATCTCTTCAAAAGTAATGGAAATCTTCCACCATTGTCCAGAACCTATGTAGAGGTTAGATATTTTAGATGGTGAGATACACGACGGAATTGTGATCTTGTGAAACATATGAAACGATGCCCTTGATGAAACTACGAGTAGGTCCACCAAAGTGAAGTCTTGGTACTTCTACCGCTTCCCTCTCGAGAAGAATCAATCTAGTCTTAGGTAAATACAAACAAACCAGGAGAGAGAGAAGGATGTTTCCAAGATAAAAGCTTTCTCCAAGTTGTTCAATGTTCATTCTGAACCCCTCGATCAGTTTGCAATATCCGAAATCCATTAGGATCCTTATGAATTTCCACTTGAGAGCTCTAAATTGAGATCCACCGCAGCAATCTCCATCTCTAACCCAAGATTTCAGGGAAAGATCGAAAAGACTCTTTGGTTTTTTCTATACGATAATCCATCCACCCTTTTGGAATAAATTTGCTTCTCCGCTTCAGTATAAATTATAACAGTTGAAAATGTTGTTGATATATGTGTAACCTAAGGAAAACTGAAGATGTCTGCCTTATTTTTAACAGCGTGCAATATGGTACTTGCTTTTTATTAAATTGCCAAATCGGAAATGAAAATGTGGTAAAAACGCACACATTTATTAACTTGAAGAGTGCCACTCTTTTTAAAAGCTTTACAGTTTTGTAATTGGCATTATTATTACTGAGCAGCTTGTAGATCGTGATTTATGGATATGATTTATATCAGTGGCTATGAATTATTTTGTAAAAATGTTAACTATGAACGGTCCTCAACTAGTTTCCTCAACAAGAACTTAATATGAAAAACAATATAAAATGCACACGTTTCCAGAAAAAGTTATTGGTCACATGAAAATGCCTCTACAAGCTCAAGTGTGAATTCTTCTTATAATTTCAATGCACGAATCAGCTCAATGTGTAGATAATAAATAAGTAGGAAATCTCAGAGGGATGTCTATGGCACAGCTAATCGCATCAGGGTTAGCTCCTTCCATCTGGTTAACTTAGGACTGAAGATCTTAATCAAGAAAAGTCAAATGAGAAAACCTGAGAGAGAGATAGCTAATCAGATTATTTTGACTCAGTCATCGAACCCTGCTGAAGCACGAGTCTGCAGGTAAGAAACGTCTATATCGATTGGATTCCCTCATATAGAATTATACTTTTCAAGTGTAAAGCCTCTCCTATCACCGTCACCGCATAGCCAGTTCAATCCTTAATTTCTTATACAATACCTCTGTGCATGAATGTATCATCAATTAATTGGAAGTAAAGGGAGAGTGAAGCCAAGCGAATCACGAAACTAATAAAGCTAACCTACTGCTACCGCAGCTATAGATTTACCGAGTAATCTAATTAAATTTCACAACTTACATAGCACCAATGTAAAGAACTCCTCTCTGGGGATCCTGGAAGAATGTTCTGTAGTAGCGTTTCCCACATGTGAACTCCCTTATGTGATCTGTAAATTGTAAAGAAAAACTCAATTAGAAATTTATATTTGATTTTTAATTAAATTCTTTCTCTTATTTATTGCATGGTACATAAACTATGGATGATCTCAACGTAGAAATCAAGAAATCACATCAGCCTACGTTCTTGTGTAAAGAATCCCTGTGATAAAATCTGCATGGTGAGGTAGATATAAAAAAACACAATATTTGATGTCAAGAAACGAGAAGATAATTTAGTTTTATCTTCCATTAAACTTGAGGGTTAAGATTTGTCGATACTAAAATTTATTACATCAGTACTTTTTTCATCACAGTGCTTTGACAACCAACTACCGACTACTCATACTTATTGGAATTTTTGTAACTGTATACTATAACGCTGTCGATATCGTTCTTTTAGGTTTTGTACTGGTAACTTTGAGAATATATGTTTTTAAATACCTTCATGAATCAAAGTATAAATAACTATTTTAAAATCAACAGAAACAACGGAGTTTGTACGCGCAACTGGCCCAATATGAAAGATGTGTGATCATCGGAGATCGTCGTGAAAGATGTTGTAGGATTGCTCTTGGACATGATACTTTTGGGTAATATTCAACAAAAGAGAATACTGCGAAAAATCAAGCGATTGAGTAATGTGGGACATGAAAAATAACGAGCTTTTAAAAACTCTTTAGCGTTCTTGTATCATATTTTAGATTCAGATTGGATTCTACTAAACAAAATCCCAAGCGACGTTACAAAAAGCTGTCTCTATTCATTACCAACCAATGCCAAACATGCTTTGAAGGCCGTCGTAGTGATCATGATCAGTCAGAGAGCAACCCTAGAGCAGCAGAAACCATTGAGTCCCCGTCGACAATCTTATTTACTACACTCTTGGGACAGTATTTTAGAGTTTTTTCTCCTCATTCATTCAACATTAAGTTTTAAAGTTTTAATGACACCCTACTTATTCTATATGTAAAGGAGATAACTAAACTAGAAAGTCAAACCCCTTTAGATTCATGTTCTTTTTATTAGAATAACAATATAAGGACCAGGGTGTGGGGTGCAAGTTGCACCGTACAACCCTATACCGCTCGATGTTAATGCCACACAGGGTAAACTCATCCTTTCAGTTTCATGAGATTTTTTCTGTATTTATACAAACAATGATGTAGACTGACTGGAAAAAATATTTATTACAGTGACACACATCATAATTTCCATACGGCATTTATTACCGTTTCTTTCTTGACTAGTTAAACCGAATGCGGTCAACTTAATATTCCCTTTTTAGCTTGAAGAGTGAGCAGCGATAAGACCAATTGTTTAGTGTAATGTAAAACTTTGAACTGAACAGCAAGAGATAAGATACCCGGTGTGCTCAACTGGGGACTTAATGTCAGTCTGGAGAAGATTTACTCAACAAAAAGGATTATAAACTCAGTCAAAAATTAATCCGCATTATTTTTCAATGCTGGTTCTCCTGTTTTACTCTTAGTTTTAGCTCTCTTCTAACCCAAATTGGAATTAAAAATATTACAGGCCCTGTTTTATATTGTGTACCACGTTTTGTTCACTGCGTCTACTCATCAAAGTCTAGATTATGTACGGTATTCGTTTTTCATTTATTAAACTGTAAACTTATATCTGCAAAAACTAATCGTCTTGTGAAATAAAATCCAATTTCACTCTCTATTCTCGGAAATGCAGATGTCTGGATTTAAATTCAGAGTTTGAATACTCAGCCTTAACTATATAATAGACTTTTTATCTCAATATTTTTCCATCTTAAGGAAAATTGAATTTACACACGTAAATATGTACTGCAGGTCTATAGTACTATTGGCTTTCTATTTAACATGCTTGATGCTTGTGACCTGAAACGGGAAAATGAGCCAGTGAAAAATAGGAATTCATGCAGCTAAGAAAAGCAGAAAAATTCTCAACACTAGATATAATAGTAGTACAGTAAAAAACATCATAACAAAAGAACAATGAAAGCACAATAGAGCGAAGAAACGAGGAAATAAGAGCGATGTTCCGGGTAACAGTCGGGGGTCAAAATGTGCATCCATCAACTTCTACTCATTCCTAAAATGGCTTGAACTCGACTCTAGTCAAGCCAAACTTATCCAGCAGCGTTAAATAGACTTCTCTTCCAAAGCAAAAATTACAACGAAAGAATGTTGCAAAAAATATTACTTTCATATATTCTGCACGAACGTATAGGTCAGTTTGCAATAAACAGTAAGAATTATTTGTCTATAAGTCTAAAATTGTGCTGAAGACAAATTTTTTAGCCCAAGAGTAATAACAGTAAGTACTTAATCTATAGCTATATGGACAGAGACAGAAAGTAAATTCCAGCAAACATTTTTCATCACTCTTTCTCTCGAGATGATGAACTTTCTTTCCTGTCACTCTTCTCCGGAGAAACTTCTTCTTTTATCTAGCTAATATCCTACGACGTGTAGTCCCTACCATGGGAGTATTAACAACTATACTATAACCTAGTGGACGAGAGACAATATACAGGGTTGTGGATGCAATGTAAGAGTAATTCATTTCATGTTACGTCGCACAGCCAAGGCTCTTGTTCTTGTCAAGCCCGTGCAGTAATGGTGAAGTGGAGTCTTGTACTGTCTATCAGTTACAAGATATCAACCAGACAGTGGACATTTTGTGATAATGCCACATCCTAACCAGCCATACGTTAATGCATAAACACGTACTTATTTACATCAAAAATATATTCCAATAAGCGAATAGTTTTCGTTAGTAAAAGTACAGTGGGAGTGACTTTTACTAAACAGTTTTTGTTGCTCGGTGTTTAGTTGTACTCGTTTAGAGAAAGTGTCAACTGAAATTGTAAACAAGGTCCACGTTTGCCCTGTCCTCCTCCTGACTGTCTTGCCTCTTTCGATTTCGATTAGCTTGACTAGAATTTTCATTGCTTAACTAGTCTGTATTCCTGTCATCCTGCAAGCTGGTGTAATAAGCAGTTCAATGTGGTTTGCTGATGCTGCTGTATGTCTAAAATGTCTAAGTGAGTATTTTACACACTGGTTCCCCAAATTAATTTTATCGTTGCATTGAATGGGAAAAGTAGGAGTTGGAGTTGGAGTTCTATTTTAATGTGGATATAGAAAGGTTACTGCTGTTTTATTAGAAAGGATTGATGACAAATAACTCGATGATTAATAACGTCCAGACAGGACAAGATCGGGTTTAATTTGTCATCTGCCATTCAATCTTTCAGTGTTCTACTTTTCATTCAATTTTATTTTCCTTTGATACTGTAGATTTTCCTGGTTGGTGTTTTGTTAGTTTAGTTTTTATTTGACTAAGGAGCTTCGCTTTTTACACTTTTCACTGGATCGTATAATCCTGTTTTGCTTTATTTGTTAAAAATCAGAGAGAGTTATGTGCCAAACCATGCTCACCATTTATCAAAGATTTTAATTATTTGTATAAACTAAATTATGTAAAATACTTTTGTTGGAGGAAAGGTGGATTATATCATTGTTGAAATTATATTTTTTCCAATCAGGCTGTAGCATGCTGCTACATTCATTGGTATATAAATTTAAACGGTAAGGTTGAGTGTGCGATGTAAAGTCTCTTTTGTAATTGCAGTTGAAAGGTGAATACTCCCTGTAGATTATTTTCAAATAGCATTTAATTCCAAGATTGTTTAAATAAAGTAGAGCTCAAACAATGTTAATAATGCAAAACAAGGAATGAGTCAAGATAAAACTCATATATACCTACTTCATACATGCAACATGGCATCTTTAAAGTACATATAATTAAACCTATAAATTCCTAAGTGTACACACCCTCATGAAACAAGAAAGGACATTTGCATGCAACATCAAAAATCAAGACCACCTAACCTTAGCTTGATCAACTGATTTTCGCATTTCTACTTTGTTAAAATACCATACCACACTGATTGTGATAGCAAACACAAAACAAACGCCATGACTAACTCTTCTAGTATAAGTATTTAAGAGTTTAATATGTATATTAATTTGACTCCTGCTTTTATCCAGCATTACATCTATATTGATTGAAATATCTGCCATTTACCATCGTAAGGTAAGTAAGGTGTGTAGCCAAAGAGTAATGCCAACTATACCAGTCACCCAGCCTGTAATACATAGTATTTATTAACTATACTATGTATGGCTAAGCGATATGAATTAAATTGGTTTAAGCTTTATATCCACTCAAAAGCCCCAATTAATACTTACTATATGCCGCACTCCTGGAACTCCTCTTGGAACGCAAAGGAATCTACCAACAACGAAGAAGGAAAGCAAGCAGCCTTATCAAAATTTAATTTGAACACGCATTATGCTCATGTCTTCTGATAAGGGGAAATTCTTGGCTTTTACTTTCTTTACTTTTATAATCATAATAAATTAGCACTGCCATTTAGAAATATCCGTCTACTAAGATTTTCTCTGCATTATTACCATAAAACCAAGCAAGGCAAGGGAGGGAAGGGGTTTGGGTAACACACACATTTTTTTTGCAAGAACAGTTTGCTTTACTACCAACTAACTACCACAGAGGTGGATCAATAATTCAGTTGATAAACCCCACCGGGGCAGGCAGAAGGGTGGCTTTGCCTAACAACACGTAAACTGCTACTAGCATTCTAGCCATCGTATTCGTAACTTATAGTCATAAGTACGATTGCTTTTTGAATATGTGGAGAATTCTTTGCAACAAACCGTGAAAGTGTAAGGCAAACGGATTTTCAAAGACAGTATTTTGGATTGGAATGAAGTATCACAGGGTACTTTACGAGTTGATTGGATCAAAGAACACGAATTCGGATTCGGTTTCATACTCTCTCTTGGGCTCTCCGTCAATTGAACTGCATTCATCAAAGCCAAGCCGTGTGGTGGGAGTTTTCGTATTTCTTCATTCATATTGCTCAGCCCTGTGTACTTTGATAATTATTTCGCTAAAATATGAAGCGATTCGTCGCATTGCCTTATTGCTGCCACTATTTATATAAAAACACAGGGAGTTATATAAAACTTATTAATTATAGAGCAACTTACTACTATAGATGGGGTTCAAACAGTAAAATGACTACTAAATAAACTCATGAGTGCGTGTATCCTATTTTACAAGAGAACTTTACTATCACTTAAGAGAGTTTAGAAACTTGCCTAAATACACGTACTAGGTGACAGTAAAGACGACGTAGCATAGCTAATAAATCATTAAAGACGGTCCATAAAAAGAATGGTGGAAGGATGTGAAAAAGATGGTAATGTTTGGCCACGCTAGGATCAGTATCGGGAATTCATTCACTGACATTGCAATCAGATCGGGGAGTTAAACTAAAGCAGTTTATGAATCGGATCGCAGCAAGGGCCATTTGCATATTCGTGATGATAAAAAAACGGAACGCCCTAGAAGATAATCACATCATTCACTTGATTTACTCTTAGAAATTATTCGTCATCCCATACAATTCTTTTCATCCCTTCAGAGCTCTTAAATTTTGTACTCCCTATCTGTTGTAGAAATAAAATTACTTTCTACTACTAACCACTGCGTCGCGGTAGCCCGGTATAATTTAAGATGCATACGCTTTCTATCTAGTAGAAGCTGCTGTAATTGGAATTATACGCTTGATATCCTGAATGGATGATGTATGACGTTTAATATATATTGCTTTGTAGTTAATGGTAAACCAGACTTAACTAACTAAATAATGAGACCAACTCTCAGGGTTTTGCTCCCTATTTGATACTGCATCCTCCGACTTACTCCTCGGCAGCCTTCAATAATGCCGAGACGTAATTTATATGAATTGATAATTATGAAATCTAGTAATTAAGGCTTACGCAATATTGCGTTATTATCACACATTCAAATCAATAATCAATACAATCGAGCCGTAATAAATTGATTAATAAGTGGTACATGCAGTATTCGCTATAGTACCGTACCGCATAAATTTGTACGTAGTATAAAGAAGTTCCATTCGAGTACCAATAACTTTTTTTAAACGACTTTGAAAACAGAGTGAAAATTACCAAGTGCCAGGAATAAATGTTGTTTATTTAAGTTAAATGTAACATAGGTACATATAATAAGGTTTTTCATGAATTTGAGCCAGAATGGGATTCATTCACACCATGAGTAAATCGAAATAAGAAACAGCTCGGATAATTATAACGACACGGAAGCTTAGTGTAGAGTAACCTGCCTTCTGCAAGCCCATTAAAGGTTAGCAATCCTTTCCAGTAGACATTTTTTCCTTGTATATTAGGTCAAACTAGAATAAATATAAAATAAAATACCAAAATTTCTGACCAGGGTAGATGTGAAGGGTTCATGGAAAAATTGGAGGTCTCCCAGGACGTGGAAATGAGAAAGCATCAGCAGATTACGAATTGCTCTTTGTCTCAAAGGAGTGAATGCAAGACTCACTCTGCGTGATATTTACGGCAACCCGGGGAGAATGATACAGGTGAACTTCCCAGGGGTTCACTTTACTTTACATCGAACATTTTCTCTCCTTCACTTGTCGATGATAAACACCATTTTCATTTTATAGCATGATTTTAAGTACTCGAATTTATATGCCTCATTTACAAGAACGTAACTAGCAGAAAATTATGTAATTCTCTATTCTTATAGAGTACAATTATCTATACTCACATGCTCACTCATGTATTTCCCCAACATGAACATGAAGGGATATTAAGAAAGCATTACTTTTAAAAGGTACAACTCGTGCAGTTTCATTACGAATGGACGAGCCCTGCCGTTTAAACTTGATGATAGAAATAATCAGAAAAATTGACTTGATAAACAACGTCCGTAACAGCAGACTTCCAAGCAGTAGAATCGTGATCTTTTAGATAGATATATTGTAAATTTAAAGACTTGTGTATATTTACATTAGGGATTCAACGGATGATCGTTCGTAGCATTGCAGTTTGAGGATCGAGTAACATTAGCAGCTTCATATGTATCCTCTTCAATATAGTTCTATTGCATTGTACTGATGGCCTTGCACACTATTATGTAATATTATGGATACTAAATGAAAAAAACCTAAACCTATTGAATGCTTGCCCATTACATTCACCGTTTTTTTTTCTCCTCGGCTTATCTCTTTTTCATTAAATCTATTTACTTTCTTATTCTCATTCAACTCACTTGTAGTACACCGAACTTCCCTTGCGGGATCGGCATGGCGTACATCGGTGGAGTACTTACTACTTACTAGTTAAAATAACCAACTCGTTGACTTTTATCACCCTGATGAATGGACATCTTTAATGAACAATATACATTATTCTGAATGCCTTTTAAAATCCACTGTGTGTACACAGTTTAAGTTTACAGTCTGTCGACTGAGCGAGGATCAACAAATTCAAATTGCTTGACCTTTCCTCTACAAGACACAAACATGGGAGATGATGATGGGAGAACATTTAATTTTATTTCCCTTTCACTTTAATGTGTAATAGAAGTTTAGTTTGTAGTTACAATGCAGTTTCTTTTCTCTATACCTATATTGTCTTATGGCTGTCTGAAAAAACCGTTCAAATCTTCCTTTGCATTAAATTTACATTCTAAATATAATGTTACGCTCATTCCACTCAGTTACCAATAATAAACTTAAAAAATGTACGTTTATTGACCCAGCATGTTGCAGTCTACTGCATTCAAGTCCAGAAGTAGAAATTAGTCACCCAATCCTTATCGATCGAGTAGACTTTTCATAAATGTGGACCACCTGACAGAATCTCACCCATCACAAAATAAAGCGAGTAATATAATCTAGGGATAAATCCAAACGCTTGACTCTCATTTCATTCCAATTTCAACCAGTCGGTCTAACCATGTTCACCCCAAAGCTTAAATCAGATATGTAAATGTAAATAAAGAATTTATATCCTCCATGCACAAAGGGAAGGAGTCCTAATGCAAGTTTACAACTGCGGTATACATATCTACGCACAACAACTAACAACACCCACTAAACTACCTAGTTGTAAGTTATGCAACAAATGCATGCATCGGATGAATAATAAACCAACACACAAATCAATTTCCAAACCCTATCGTTCCAGCTAAGCTTTCTCTGATAAATGTGCTTAAGATTTTATTGTTACTGATGAAATGTACTCTGCATTACTGTAGCAAAGAGCATGGATTCATTTCGATGCTACATCATTGTAATGCATCTAGAAGAAGTACGTGTAATAATTTACTGCCTGATTCTCGATTCCATTTCCATTAAAGTTTATTTCATAAGAAAAAAGATCTCACAGTAAAGAAATGGTAAGAGAACGAGCACTTCGTTGGCTTTCCTTGCTACTAAAGAAAAAGAAGCACGGGAGAGAGGACAATGGTATTTTTAACTCCTAATTTCTGCCCCTATCAACATCTACATATTTTTCAGCAGTAAATAACAAAAGAGTTGAACACTTCATCGGTCACAAATAAAAAGTAGCTAGGTGGGTTCTTCTTCTTTGAGATGTGCTTTACGCCTTTCGTGTGTACAAGATAGGTTTGAAAGATGGCTAGAAAGGGGGAAAATAATATAATACTCATTCATCTTCACTCTGTTAAGTAGTGTTAGAAATATAGAAATAACCTGGCACTAGCACTGAAGAAGACAAAGGATTCAACTTCAAGAGCGCAGCAGAGCAGCGTCAGTTTGGAAATGTATAAGTAAAGAAATACACGCTATAAGAGGTGGTGTAAGAAGCCTTGCTGTTTCTAAAATTCATAAGCTAAGTGCCTACCGATTCCAAATGTGTACGGGATAATAGACACATAAAATCCTAATAGGCAATTCAGGCTCCCTCCTCAGTTACCTAATTCCCTTTCAACCCTTTGAATTTTTTAAAGACTCCAGTTGGTTTCTCGAGGGTTTTAACAAGACTTGGCTACATTTTTGTTGAGGTTGACTTGCCATATTTTCTTAGATTCGTTCAGTTATGGAGACAGGAACGAAAAATCTCTTGCTTAGAGCGCTGAGCTAAGGAGAAACTGATTATAAAGAATGTGCATTTATTATCTTCTGCTTGTTTGGTGGAACTTGTAATATCTTCGAAAAGTAGGGTACAACTTATAAGTTGGAAACATACTTGATGGCCTACATATCCTTGATGCTTCCCTTAACTGTTTTTACTTGAGGCTAGTTAACTTTTTAGTGAGTTTATTTAAGGGTCTTTCCAACATGATAACTTGGTCATTATTTACATTCAAAAAATTTCACGTCTCACACTTTTCCGAAGGAAAGGACTTCTCCGACCGTTTACTTTCTACATAAATCACACCGCACGACTCTTTTACACACAACACTCAGCCTCAGACATTACATACAGTGCCCATGTACCGTATATTATATAGATTGGGGAAACTGACTTGACTTTGGAGAAATGGTTGGTTCACCCAGCATTTGGCTTGCTATTAAATTGAGGAGAGTTTCCTTCAAGCATTGTAAAGTCTATATCTCCTTTCGCTTTGCTTCACTGAATATTGGGAAAATAAACCAAAGCTAAGTCAGTTCTAACTCTATTCTAACTGCCATTATTATTATAATATTCAAGTAATTTATAATAAGTTCAAATATTACGAAAAGCTCGGCATAATGATAAAATAATTTCAGAAAAACTTAATAAACGACCGTAGCAATAAAATACTAAGAAAATAACATGGTATGTAAAAACTTTCCAAGTCTCTGAAAATGTCTTTAAATGTCCTACAGATTATTAACGGGGTGAACCATCCTCAATTGTTTTTAAAGTAAAGTTCTGCAATGCAAGCTATCTCATAGCAATGATATGAGTGTTAAAATAAAATGCATTGGTGCAGTGAAGTTTTCGGAATTTGGGATGGATTTCCTTTTTAAAATTGCACTAGATTTCCACTCTCCATACCAAAGTACTAATGCTTTTAAGTGTATACTAAGAATTATACAGTGACATTTGAAAATGGAGCTTTCAGAAGTTTTAATGAAGGATTATAAGAGGACACAGGGAATAATATTATGCTTGAAGTTGACTTTCAGACGAGTAAATGTGAGCTCCTTCTGTTTAAAAAAAACCTAGAAAATCCATTAAAACGCAATGCATTGTAACCCTCCGGATAAGGAAATGGTCTAATTTGAGGGAACTCAGCCGCAGATTAAATTATATCTAGCAAGTTAAATCTACTTAGTTCATTTTAATAACATATTTTTCTTGCTGGCTCCTAAACGGCCTATTCTTTCTAATGTTATAATTGCTAAAAGTATCTGTTTTTTTATGTTTGCTTGTAGCTAATTTTACATGAAAAAAGCAACTGAAAGCAATATCCACTGCAAGATTATTTATATGTTTCTTAAATAAAATCTCAATAACTTTCACTACAAAGTTGCACAATATTCTACAAACCGGTGAGCTCAGCTTCTGTTAAATTCAATCTTGAGTTGCCTCTGGAGAAGATTTTATGGCTCCTAAATATTTCCCATCTCCGCTCCTCCTTACCAAGCCAGTTTAAAAGTTATTCCTACCGGATAGGAAATTCAATAAAATTCCTCCCTTTCTCCCATTACAAGGCAAATTAAAAAGCAGAGGAATTTAGGGGAAACGATATCAATAAGGTGAAGCCATATTTCCCAGGTGGAACGGTTACTCGTTTGGTCGGCGGTTGCTGCGTTTCAACTGATCTAAAGATGGGAGTTTTAAGCCTCAATAACTTATACTAAAAAACACACAAAACTCATTTCCGCTCCCTATCTATCTAACTCTAAAACTTGCCCACTCCTGTAATATTTGCCTAGGTTAGAACCCAGGTCTAGAGCCCAGCTCGTTCCGTTATCTCTCTCTCCCTCTTCTACCGTCGAAGATAATTCAATTCTAGGGAAAAGAATTTTGCGAAGAGGTGACTCATTTAGAATCATGATTCCTCGAGGAGGAAAAAATCCATTAAGTCAATAAAGTTAGCAGCTCACCACGTAACCGCAGTAAATGGAATTTCTACCGACCTATGTTCTTTAGAAGGGCCGTTTCGCTATACGAATACCATTTGGAAGGACGGGGAATATGCTTGTAAAACACAACACGGCATTTGCCATGTCATAAGCTAATAATCAAACCGCACCCAATGCTAGTCATCATCGTGTTGGCTACCATAAACACAAACCATTATCATCACATCAGAAACATGAAATCAACGAATAAAAAATACAAAACGAATGGGATAGCCAGTCTCCGTTGGTCTGGCTTCTACTAATTCACCAAATTCCATTTTTTGCCGCTACATTACCAACATTTTCATTTCCTTTCACAGTAAGAGGTTCCTCCCTGAACTCACTTTATAAATAAATACCTTTACAAGACAACTTGCAACAATTACTTGGAGTGATAAAGTGAATTGTCGGTAGAGTAGTTTTGAATTTTCCAAACAAGGGTTTTTAAGGGTTTTTACTGTAAATTGTTTGAACATAATGCACAACATTGAGACAAGGCCCCTTTAAAATCTTATTTCGAGTTTTCATTATTTCCACAAACTGCCGCTTAGAAGAACGGATGGGCAGGATATGGAGTAGAAATGTTCAAATAATAAGATATTTTGGCAACCGTTTACAATCCAATTTCAGGCTCTTTGCTAGGATCTACAGAGAAAAGCATATTAGCAACACTATATTTATAAAGCAATAAGTAATTACTCCGAATGAATGAATATGCATCAGCAGAGGAACGTTTTCCCTGAAGCCTTAAAAGAGTGTAGCTTTTAATGGGTTTTCAAGCATCATTAACAGGAAAGATAAGTGGTGTAATATTTCTAGGATCTCATTCCTTTGCCTTATACACCAGTATAGTTCGTTCAACACTACGCAGACCGAGTCTACGATTCCACTTTGAAACAGGAATTAATGACAATAGCCGTCTAGAGGTGCGAAGCACTGTCGTCTCACTCACAAATGAGTATCGCAAGGAACATCTCTTCCTGCAGTATAGCACTGAGTAACAAGATCTCTGTAATTTTGATTAAAGTCTCAACGTTTGCCTTCATCTGTTTCCTTTGATTTACTCAAAAGCTAAAGATCATGATCACCCCCTCATTTGTTAAAACCCTGGGAGCACCAAGTAATAGTTTTACTTCCATACCTACTTCCAACCCTACCAAGCACAGTCATTCCTGGCTCAAAGAACCCGATAAACCCTTGCGACAACTACAATGTCTTTACAAAGACATCTTTAATTTGACTCTTGGCTGAACTTCCCCTTTCGTACTTGCGAGATGATTATGGGACAAAGAACAAACGGGAATGTATATAGCAAGCACACTGCTACGCACTACTACTATTGCAGATAAGTATACATTTATTTTTGTGCATTCCTATTAGCATTAGCAATAACAGTAGCAGGGGTAAGGTTTTGAAATCACATCATTCCAATTTTATCATCATCCTCTCCAAGAAGAAGAACGACCTCTTATGTCATTAGTTCTTAGACTTACTCTAGCAGTGCTACACTACTAAGGATGATATGAGTACTCCAACCAGCGTTGGCTTTTCGGTATTTCGGTTATCTCCGCAATTTCCTTCCTAAATAGAAAACGATACGATACCAGTAATACTGCTGTACACCCACAGTCAGTAACTTGCTGTTTAATAGTTCTGGGCGAAGCAAAGCGATAAAGTAAAAGTTCTCCCCTACCTCAAGTAACCTTGTGTTTCTCTTCAGCATTTTCATCTAATTTCTCCGATCAAGAAGATTCTTTGTTGCTTTGTGTGTACTATTAATAAATACAGGTCCAATACTGAGCCTGCTTTTCAACACGGAAATGAATAGCATCTAATGTTTTTTATACTCGAACAAAATAATTGTCTGTCTCTTCAGGAGTCACTCTGAGTGAGAGCCTGTTCATTCTTTTCGATTTTCTGGGGAAAGACTCCCAAGGTAGTTTCCAATTCTGAGGATATGATAAAAGGCAAACCGACTGCGGAATTTTTCGGATTAGAAAGATTATTCAACTGAAGTGAAGGCTGTTAGAGTGGAATTGAAGCAAATATAGTTTGTAGTGCTCTTACAAATTATGAATGGAATATTATTGAAGAGAAGTACCAGAAGCACCATATCATATTTTTATAAAGAAGTGCGGTTGAGGAGAAGATCCAAAGGAATTATTAAAAGAGGAAACTTTGTTGTAGACAAGGAAAGAAGATAGAGTTCTTTTTGTACAAGAATGCATATTCCGCATGAAGATTTCAACCAAGATACAAAAAATAAAAGCACCAAAAGAAGTGTAGCATATTAAATGTGTGGTTAGAGCATGAAAATATGCATGTTTCTTCAATATCTTGGTCTACAAAAGAGTGAATGAAAGAGAAACTAGGGATTAAGTTTAAAATACCATAAAAGTAAGATAGTGCAGGTCCTCTAAGGGGATGAAAGGGGACGAAACGTTACCCCAAGCCTGCAGTAAAAATGCGACAAGGCATGCATGGGGGGACAATGAGGTAAAATATGCATGGATTCAACGTTTCACTGATTTATATGACAGTTTCTCCCCAGAAATATGCAAGTTTAAAAGAGTGAAAAGAAAATGAACATCTTCATGATGCGTATCCCGTTCTTTTTAATTTACTGTGGGATTTATGTAAACCACAACTACAGCGTAATGGTAATGGGAAGTCAAAATTAAAGACTATTGACTTGGGTATAGTTTAATATTTAGATATTAGAGGTCGGTTTGTAAGTGTAAGGTTTTTTATTACAATCATGATTCATGAATTAAAATACATTCGACGCATAAACTATCTTTTCTGTTAGAAAAAGTTTGCTCAAGAAAAATCGAAGCAATTAATCAACTCGTAAATAAATCAACTCTATCCATGTACAAAGACATACGGTACGGTTCAACTGTGTTAAAATAGAATTAACACACGTAGAATTTCTCGTTTCGTGAAAACTCAAGGGGGCTGTCTGTGGTCTTGAGGTCATTGTAAAGTCGTCACCACCAACCATCATCCCTAAACTAACTCAGCAAGTTTA
Source organism: Hydroisotoma schaefferi (assembly GCA_034682405.1). NCBI lineage: Eukaryota > Metazoa > Arthropoda > Collembola > Entomobryomorpha > Isotomidae > Hydroisotoma > Hydroisotoma schaefferi. The sequence continues at coordinate 70,808 of JAQFZX010000164.1, forward strand.
ATATTCAAGTTAAAACTTGTGTCTATTATCCCAAGGTAAATTCCAAACAAGGGCATAGTCTGCATTCAAGTCCCGTTTTATATAAATCATTTCTCCGACTTCTGAGCTTGAAAATCTCATAAATCAAACCTCCTACGTTTGTACGACTAGCCGTAGCAAGAGTATGAATTTCAAATGACCAGCCACCTAACAATCTCTCTGACACAAAAGCTATGTACAAATGTACATGAGAAACTAATTTATTACTGAAAAGTACATACTGAAAAGTTTTTACTCCAGTTTCATGAACTATTCATGCAACAAATTTAACATCATTTGTGGGCTAAGACAGCCAGCAAACAATTACTATTTCACTGTAAGTTGCTCTTATTTCTTCTTAGAAGTACACAAAGGAGTACAAGTTGCATAAATTTAATTTATTGAAATTTAAAGACGAAAATATATTCTAATATCGTCCTTATACTCGCTACTTAAAGAAATAATACGCGCCCCTTACTCCATTAGCTACATAGGAAAAAAGTTAATTACAGCTTTTATAGAATAACAACTCCAGAGCTAACCTATTTGTAAAGTACTCAACTCAAACGTCAAAAAGATAAGATGCGTGTTATCATCGAGGTAAGAATAAGTAGCTTCTGTCCACTTATGGAACGCACATGACAACTGCTCGTAGTTTGCATGCTAACAAACCCAATTATTTTTAGTTCCAATCCAATGTCAGACCGCTTCGGATAATCCTGATATTCGTGCACCAACAAATACAACGTTCTACTGAACGGTCAAAGCAATAACAGTGGAGGCATCCTAATTCAGAAATGTTCCAGGGAAAGCAGCAACCTTTCTTTTCTGGAGTAGAGTATAGCATGTATTCCCTCATTTATATTATGTCATTCATTCAGCCTTCCCAATGTCCATCAATCATTTCCCTGTTTACAACCCCTTTTGGAGACGTCACTATTACAGATGTAACATTACGCTTATTATGAGAATCTATGGTCAAAGTATAACTAGAACTTGGAGGTATCCCTAGTACACAGGCTTTCTAAAGCGTCACTTTACATGGGTTTTAGCTCCATTTCATTCACATCTACTTCTGCCCTTTTGAAGAATGATGAACTGGGAATCTGAGTCATTCAATACAAGACTCCCCATGATGCAAACGAGCTTATTATTGATTGCCAAAGAAAATTGCTTAGTTCAGAGACAGTTATCTTAGATTTAAAAAAAACTGTATACAAAACAAGGAAAATTGATTGCCTAGACAGATATTCCTTAATGGCTCTTAGTAATAAACGGGAAGTACTTGTACTCTCTGCCAACTAAAGTGGTCTTTCAATGGCATAATAAACACAACGACGGTCGACGACGACGGTAACATTTGGTTTTTAAAATGGGAGACAAGTATATCAAAAACATATTCAACCAAGCAATCTGTCAGGCTATGTTATGTCATGTCATGCCATTGATTCATGTTGTTTTGGTTGTCTTAGCCTGCAATTTATCCTGTGGGGTGAAGATTCTCAACCCTTATTCATTTCTGTCGTATATCAAATACTTCATTCCCTCTAATCTATCTATGCCCCCAAGGATTCCAATTGCATGACTATTTTTCACACATCTTGAACTTTGTAAAATATCCTTCACTGTATTTAATTTATTATGCTCCTGTGGTATGGCATTTTTGCATGATAATGTTGTTAGTTAGCGCATGCAATGTAACCCTCGAGGGACTGAGACAAAACCCATAAGTACAGTTAGAAAGAAAGTCCAAGACAGGGTAATCGATATGCTTCACTTTCAATGCTTATTTAGCCTCAATAATCTCGTCTGCAAGACGCACAGCTTAGTTATGGTAAAAATGCAATCGCACAAAAAGTGAGTACAGTTTCTGAGGTTTTGGATTGAAGTTAAAATACAGAATGCAGTAGTAGTACCAGGAAAGTAATAAAATAATAGTTTAGTAGACGTGATAAGTGATGGCAAATCACCCAGCTCAAAGAACATGATACGAACGAAAGGAATCTAGAATGGATGCAAGTGTATGGGTTACTCCTCAACAGAACCTGCTCCAAATTCACCATTCATCATTCCTGATAGGTAAATAGATGGTTGTTCTGCTCCTGTCAAAGCAATGAGGATGGATAATTTTTTGATAAATAGACCAACACCTATCCAGCCAGCGTGAACTTTTTCTAAGGAAGCAGTTTAAGAGATTTTTTTACCCTATAGGCGCACAGGAAAATATTCGGGAAAGGAAGACCATTTTGTGCTATCAGTGCTATTAAGTATAATATTCTTGGTGCGGTGCTTCTTAATCTCCTTTTTCAGAAAGGATTAGCACAACCGGATGGAAAGAGTTTCAAACTTTTATCTACCTTGTTCACCTGGTAGCCGTTTTTGTCGAGAGGTTTTTCTAATACAAAAGAATACAAATTTACAAATGAAGAGTATGCTTAAGAATATGAAATGTAATTGATCGACCGAGCACCTAAGAGTTTATCTCAACAGTTTAATACTAAACTGTTATCAATCTCATCAAAAGCAAAGTATTGTTTGATAGCTTTTATCGTTTTATCCAATTTGAATGGCGAAAAAAACATCGCTAGTATAAGATACAAGGATACATGAACACGAGAGGAAGGGGGGGGGGGGTAAAGAAAAGACGTGATGCGAGATATGGTCATAATATGAGAAGTGCCATCCTACCCTGTGGCATTGCTGTACAGAAGTAAAGCCTGAGTTAACCCTCCAACTAAAACTTTTATACAGCTCAGAGAAACGCAGGAATTAAAGACGGTTTTTTGCAGGCCCAAACGAAAATAAAACTACCCTAAGCTTCTTATGGCTATTATATCTGTTGTACTTTATGCTTTGTACGGTTCAGGTAGATGGACAGCTGTATCAAATAAGGATTTCAAAGTACATATAACGCATATATCAGTTAAATTGCGTAGATGTCCACACACAAGATAAGAAGCTTTACGATCGGTTTCTTTTTTCTAAGACTGGCTCTACCTCTGCTGGCTTAACTATTTTATTTCGTTAAAGAAGGCTGCTTCTCTGAAAATAAAAAAGCTTGGACAACTCATTAGAAAGAGATTTAGTCTTCGATGCTACTGATGGTTAGATCCTACCTCGAAGAAGACAATGATGGAATTTGGGATTGATAAGATAAGGTGGAGTAGAAAAGCAGGCTTAGCCGAATAAAAATGTCCTAGCTTAAACTTCTGCCTGCTCTTGTGCTGCTACGATGAATATGAGAGGTCAATGGAGCAGTGACAACTAGAAGAATATATTTTTGTATAGCTTTAAGCCCCTCTTTAACAAACAAAAAATTCGAACAAAATTGGAGTAACCTTAATTAACGAAGCTCTGATAAAATACCAATTCAATAGCTTATCTTGTACAGAATTTTTGAAACCCAGCAATTTATCAGAAAAAGTAAAAATAATTTTTAGTAGAGAAAAGAGATAAAAAATACTTTATTTATTTTAAAACATTTCTCCCTTCTCTCCATATAAGCAAATTTGGAACAAAACAACAACAGTAGAATGCCGAGTATCATTGCGAAAGTGAACAGCAAGTACACGGGTATAACATGAAAACAGGATGAGGATTTTGACATGTTAAAAAGGGGTTTAAAAATGATTTTAATCCAGAAGAACGAAGATTGTCCTTTTACCCATAATGTTTTGCACACTGACACTCTGTCGCCGTCACTTTCCCCATAATCACCAGAAGCCAAAGGATCTCATCAAGTTAAGCCGAGGAAAGGAAGAATTTTCCATTTGGCAAGCCAACTTGATGACGATATGAACCAACGAAAAACAAGGCTGCGGGATGAAGATATGCTCCTTTAGTACTTTGCACTTTCTCTTAACCGTACCCCTTCACTTAATAAGTAATGCATGTATCCGTCGCCATACATATATTGTGTACTGAATATGGAAAGTATACTTTCTCTCTGTCTACTCTTACGATGCATACATGTAGGAGGAAGTTAAGTACAAAGTGAAAAAAGCCTTGAAGAAGAAAACCCACTTATACCCCAACACCCAACACTAAGGCTGTGATCTGCCACTGAACTAATGCAATATATGCACATAGAAATGTAAGTGACATGGAAGAGAGGATGATGCGTCTCGCGAGAATTTCTTCACTAGTAATAAACTTCAAGCTATATTTCAAGAAGCATCCATCGTTCAAGACGATGCATCTTTCTTTCTCCGACTCCGGAAGAAAGTAACTTTGTGGCTGGAGGGAGTCTTCCTAGTCAGCCCTTGAAGATAAGTGTGTACAAAGCAGAGACATATCCTCTGGTGCATCTCCCTTACTCTGTTTTAAGTTATGAATGTACTTTATTATTCACGACAATTTCCTCACTACTCAGTCACCCACCATGATAATAAATGTACATGCAAATGAGAAAATACGCACCTAACCGAGTGCTTTTGGTTCTAGTTTGGTTTAGGGGACGGTAACTACTAGTGAAGGCAGTTCAGCCATATGGTAGAATAAAGACAGAAATTTCTTAGCCACAATACTTTTGAGTAGCCTAAAAGTGAGAATGTCAAACAGAGTACCACACAAGGTTGTAATAATGCTATCATAAAATATTGCTAGAAAAGCTCCCCCAAAGCTAAATATGCACGTATTTTGGACTTAGAGGTAATAGATTTATGCAGCATCACCAAAAAACGAAGAAAAGTACGCAGAAAGAAATAATTCAAAATATAACTCTAGTCAAGACTCCTGCAACTGCCACACCTTCAACTGCTCATCTTTCCTGAAATGGGGACAAGAATGATGCATTAAGAAAGGAGGAGAGGTGGGGATAATGGATGCGTGTTTCTAGGGAATGTAGACATAACTGAAAAATATGTAGGTGTTTTGTTAAAAAAAAGTTTTGAAAATTCCTCTTGAAAGGGTGATAGATACTTTTCAGAGGAGTTTGGCTGCTGCTACAGTTCTGTATGTTCTGGGAGGTTGAATATAAAAGTAGAAATATAAGACGAACTGGGATACGTTTGGGTTGCGACAGGATGTTCGTAGCTTAAGTGACAAGAAATAATACCTAAGTAGAGATATGTATTATACCCGATGACGTGCTACTAGAAGTTCTAGTCAGTGAACTCTAAAGCATCTTCCCCCAAAGATGCCAACTCATTACGAAGGACATTTTTCAATCGGAGCAAAACATCCCATAAACTGCCATACAAACCGAACCGTACATTGGCCAAGTTTAGGTCTCCAGAGATTTCTTAAGTGCCAACTCCCCACCATGTCTTGGCAGGATAAAATTTCTCATAAGTCATACTTGAAATGTTGTTCGACACAAGGCAAGTTAGAAATCATTCATAACATTCCCCAGTGGCAATCAACGAGTTAGGGGGGTCACTACGGGGAAATGATGCTGTCTATGAATGACAAACTTTGTGCTACTTACTGTTAGTGAGACTGGTACTATTGTTGAAACACCCGAGAATGCTAGTAGTTTTGATATCCGATAAATAAATTGGTTACTACTAATAGTAAGTTTCTTCAGGGTTAATGTATTTTCTCAATTTTATTATTATGGTAGCTACTCATGCAGTCCATTTTTTTCCCAATATATTCAAATACAGTACAGAGTTTTGTCGTTTGTAGAAAGCCCAAGCGTAAAAAAATGCATTACCCTAAATGGACTGGGGGTGGCATTTCTGGCCGTTTTATTTTATTGTTCTTCGCTTCCGACCGATCTGACTAAATTGCAAATTAATGAGCTTCGTTTGCTCTCACCCAATATCACACAATACTATACATTACTAAACTGTTTAAAATGTGGGATAGTTGCATGTCATCAGATTAAACACTTATTGAACCACGGCATAATTTTTGTTAATGTTTTCTAGAATGTTTTCTGCTGCAGAAAATTAGCAAAAAGAACTTAAGTTTGTCTTCACCTTTTTATAGGTTCTGCGTGAACATAAAACGCAAGTTGCTTGAGCTGAGGTATCAACCACTAAAAAGGCGATAGATATTTTTACGATAAAAATACGACTACCATGTTACGTCCAGTTTAAAAAATAAAATCTAGCTCTCCTATTGCAGTGTATGTATGGATTACACAGGGGTAAAAGGGTAAGTAATAACAGGAAATGGTCGTAAGGCAGAAGGGAAACTAAACTTCTATCTTACGTGGCATGATAATGAAAGTAATAAACAAGAGTTAGAATACAATTGGTAGTACAACCATCACGCGAAAGAACAATATTAAGAAACATAAAAAGTTCTATCACTCCCTAAGACACTATAGCCGCTTTGTTCTGAACAAAAAGTTTGGTTAGTTTAAGCTCTAGACAATTCTAAGGTTGGTTTGGTACAGACTGATCTTACCTTGCAACCAGTTCTAAGTAAAATATAAAGACAGAGAAAAGTGTCAGGTAAATAAATGAACTGTCCATTCATCAATACATTTCATATCGAGATTTGGATCAAAACAGTCGCGTCAATTTTCCTTCCAAGAAATGATTCAGGAGCCCATGATCAATAGCCTATTATGTATCGCCTGCCATCCATCCATATGTACTAATACGTATCATTAGAAGACGAGGAAAATAAACATTAACAAGAATGCCCATTAAGCCAACAAGTCTGTTTCACGTCTTTTCTACTAACTCAAATATTGATAAATCTCACACTGACAAATGTTTGCCAAAGGATAACTCTAATAAGCGACTATTTTTGCTGGCAAATATTCTCTAATGTGACCCATTGTCCTCTCTTCGTTAATAAAAATTAAAGAAATCCTTTACACCAAGCATATGAAGGATCTACTCCTAAATAAACTTTAGAAATAGCAGCATAATTTATTTCTTGCGTAGCATGTCGAAACCTTATAAAACAGGAAATAACTACAAGAACTTGCAGCAACCATACAGAATTCAATGTAAGTAATAATCGTATAGCAACAGTAGTCCTTTTGTAGGTATATTGGATCCTCCTCCTTCGAAGTAATGGACAATAGGGCTGCTACTGCTGGAGAAGTTTTTTATCGTTAAAAGTAAAGTAATAAATGATGGTAACCCGCCTATTTAGCTACTAACTGCTCCCTATCATCCTGCCAGGAAAGTTACTGACGAACCTAAGTAATAACCGTACTGACGTAACTACTCACTAGTGCCAGTTTTTCTGTTTGTTTTACAAAGTTTGGCCTAAGAAAGTGTACAGCTGAATAGAAATTAGAATCATTACAGCATAAGTAGTCTTGGATCGAAACAAAGCTCTACGCTTGTTGTTTAACCTTTGCACAGTATTCTTTCTTTGTATGGATAAATTACAACAAAATCCCATAAAGTGAACTCTTTTGTGAAGTGCAAATTGGAATTAAAATTACAAAACCTTCCTTTGCCAAATTCAAAGGCATGTACGAAAATACGCTTTCGCTAATACAAAAACTTATGGGCAGAAATAAGTTTCATTAATTGTCGTACTTGCAAATTGGATACCTATCAGTCCTGCGTATGTGCTGTGTTATGTTCTTTTACAACATCCTGCCTAGGTGACAAAATTGGCTTAGCTGGTTGCCAACATGAACTTAAGGTTTCGCTAATAGACCACGAGCTGCTACTACTGTCCTAAAGAAATTTCAAGTAGAGTACAGATTTCAACAGTGGAAAAAGTAAAAGCAGCTAGCCACGTTCTCGGAAAGATAATGCTATAATACCCACCTACATCACATGTTAGCCATCTCTATGCAATAAACCTATGTGGTGCTAAATATGGGCAACATAGCAGTAGTAATAGGATGTATAGCATGAGAACACATACTATCGCCTAACTGGCTAATGCATAAAAAAAACTATTCGAGCTTAGCAAGTTGAGAATGAAATGAGTTTCACAAACAGGACCAACTCCTTCTCCGGACGTTTGTGGGCTTTGGTAAGAAAAACTGTGCTGAGGTTGCCAGTTATTGCTAAGTCTTGTACTAGTAATGAAAAAAGGCGGAGAGAAAGTATAAGTCTCACGGAATACAGCAAACGAACTTCATATGGTGTAGGGACAAAACGGGATTTTCGAAATACAAAAGAACATGTTCCGTTCCGTATACTTTTAGAGAAATATACTTACATAGAAATACGGTAAAACGGGTTTGGGAATGGAAAGTATATACAAAGAAGGGGATCGATTCCCTCTTTCGAGCTTTTCTACGTAGAATCCATTACGATTTTACTAGTCAATGTGTGTTTTCTGGTCGAACCTTCTGGGATTTTTACCCATTTAGAAACTCTTTATTGGTTATGTTAGCTTGCCATTAGAAAGTAGGGAGCTGTTTCAGTGGAAGTATATAATGTGTAGTAAGAAGTGGTAGACTTAATGACGCCAACCTAAAAGACTTACATGGTAGACATTTTGTTTGAAAAAGCGTAAAGATAGGGAGATATTTTTAAGTCTCCTACTCAAATTTACATGATCCCTGCTAATGGTATGGCGTGGCCTTTCCTTGCTAGTGGGAAACTAAAATGGCAAAGGTGGGTGGATTGACAAGTCTAATGTTGTGTTAATGAACGGCTCAAACTTTATGACTGGATGAAGAAATAATGGGTCTTTAATATTCCTTGGTGAAAAAGTAATTCGAAGGCAAAGTTGAATTAGCAGGATAAGATAAAGTATTTTGCTTCTTTCCAGTTGGTAATGATTATTTTTTGCCGGCCAGGAGTATTCTATGCGACTGTTCAATCACGGGAACCTTATTATGCATGTGCATAATTTACAAGCGTGCATGGCGTGTGGATACTATCACAAAATTATTTCAAGGTATGATATAATGATTCAGTGAGGCTAGAACATGAGTTGAGGGCAATTTGTTTGTCTTAGAAATGATATGTTACGAAAAGGAAAGATAAATAGCTTGAGGTTTGGTGTTTGGATAACCAACGGAGAAAGTTGTAAGTCCAAGTAAGAAAAAGTATGAATAGAAATAGAAATAACCACACACACTTACACAAGGATAGAAGAGCAGGGGAACCAGTAATTGTTTTGATTGTTCGCAAATCAATAAGGTAGTTTACTTTTCACTCAGATATGTAATATACAATTCTACTTTACCTTCCATCCACCTTATGTAAATGGATAAATTGAGGTTTGTCGTTCGTTCATAGGTTATTACAACCACGCCATCGGACAGGACGGGAAAAAATAGATTGTTTCAGTATTATATATCTTCGTGGTGGGCAGTTGGGCATGCATGCTAAGTAAACTTTTTCTACCTTTCCCAGCCCAACTACTTTTCAATCTTTCACCCGCTTTACGAAATCGAAATATAAAGTATAAGTATTCAGAAAGAGCCCAGCTTGAAGCTTTGCTCCCTGTCTTTACCATTTATTGAATGAAGGATTTGCATTTATTGTTAGCACAGAGTCACGACACATGACAATATCCGGCTCCATGGGGTATCAAATTCAATAACATGTTTACTTATACTCAAGAAAAACCTGGAATAAAATTTTGGATTGGTTTGTTGATTTACAAGGGACAGAATAATAAAAAACAGTTTTCAGGTATCCAGGCAGAAAGGAAAAAATGAGGTTGGTAGGACTAGGACACTGTCATCTCTTTCTTTAAAAGAGGACATTTCAATTAAAGTCTGAGGTATAATCAATAATGGTGGATAGAATTCAACCAACATATTCCATTTATAAATGTTTTATACAACTGTGACTACAAGGTTTCACAGAGTATAAGTTTGGTCGAGACAACCTAATTATTCGACGATTTTTAAAAACTTTAATATGCCTGAGCAGTCCTGGAGTATTGTATTTTAGTGTGATTGTCTGCCGCAAGGAGCGTTATAAAAAAAAGTGGGGTTTGAAAAGTAGAACATAAAAACCCGATAATTGGGTCGTTTATTATTATTTCTCTCAATTTCTTCTGACACATAACATTTAAAAGGCTTACGATAGGTAAATGGAAGTTTTCGATCTATGTCTCGAAGTCTGTCACCAGAATGGATATAGTGGAGTAAATACCTGACAGAACGAAATAGCTCGTTTGTCATAATAATAACAATAACATATAGTTGCCATAAATTCCTATCAATGTTTGCTTATGACCTCCTTTGTCTTATACAAGACAAGTTATGTGATAAACACAATCAAAGAGTTGAAAACCTAACCTCCAAAGGTGCCAAGGGTTTTACCCATTTCCGTCTTGAAAAAAAAGCGAATGAACTTTGAACCAGAAAATAATATAGCTTCAAATTGTATAGCACTTTGAGAGAGTTACTTGTAGTATAATTAGTTGCCTGCTTTCCTTGACTCTCTTTGTTCCTTCCGCACATAATGTTAAAACTTTCCTAATGTAGATTACAATTTCTAGGAGCCAATAAAAGCTCTTCTGAGTATGGTTTTTGTCAGAACGGCAGAAATAAATGCCGTTTTGAAATGTACCATAAAAAGGACTGTTTTTTTAGACCTTCTAATTTCTAACCTTTTAATCAAGCTGGATTAAATTAATCACATCGATTCCTTCCTTTTTTATGGCAAAATTTTCATCGGAAAGAGTTAAATAGTTTCTTCTTAACTACCACCTATCCCCTAGATTTAACCTACTCATGTGGTGCATTTACATGCCTAATGATTTACGAAGGTGATTAACTTAATCTAACACTGAACAGGTCAGTGCTCCTGAGGTTTAATTTAGTAAAGCTCTTATTACACTAAAGCATTTTATTCCTTGAGTCACTAATTTCTAGTTTGCATACAGCCAAATACTAAGAGGAAATCAAGACTTTCCGAGACTCCAAATCTACTAGATTTCTTGAAGTTATGTTTTGCTTGAAGAAATGAAACAAGTGGAATGAATCTGAAGAGTACATGTGGTTCTCCCTTACATGCTCAAGCAATCATTTCTTCTTCATTGTTTCAACTCAGTATTCTGGACACAATAAGCTTAAGACTAGAGCAATTTAAAAGGCCATTACAGCCAATGGCGCTGGCTATCCATACAGTCCAAGCAAACCAACTATTTTATACTTGCTTCCGTATAGTGGGCTCTTAGGGTTAAAATATATTATTACTTCTGCTGCTACTCCTTTTCGATTGAGCTGGTTCAAGATAGAATTTATCCACCGTAAATGGGATTCAACAGGGATTATGTTTCTTTGGACAACAATGGTTTTGAATTCAACCAGTTCCCTGGTCCGTCGATCCCTTGGAGATCAAAATGATACCCAAAAGGGTCTAAACTACCCGATGCAAGCAACTGTAAGGGCATAACAGTTTTACGCTGGCTTAACGCGCTTTTCTTCTCTCCTCGCCAGCTCCCGGTTCCTTTTAATGGTGTAGTACAGTGTAAGTATAAAAAAAGCCTCTGATCCTTCCTAGCTGTTGGGAATTCTTTTACTGCATTTTCAGTTTGGTTGGATGAAGCATTCAGATTTATAAAAATTGTAAATAAAGGTTAAAAGCTTGTAGACAGTAATCATTGCCAACAGTATTGGTTAGAGTTTCCAGCCTTTTCAAGACGAGGAAAATGTTTTATCTATGTTCATTATGGTCCTGAACTTGGCAAACTTAGAACAAACTGCTCATGCATGAATACTTCATAGTTGACTGGTTAAAATATAAACAAATAATTCAAACTAATTAATGCAAAGAAAATAAAAATATTTACTTGAAAATCTGCGTTAGGAAAGTCCCTTTTAAAATGAACAATTTCTTTGTTTTGAGACAAGGCAAGTAGAAACAGAATAAAGAATACGATCTACACTCAAAACATTGCGTTTGTCTTCTTGTTAATTTAAACCTTTGTTTACACAAATTGTAACACAAATACATTTCAATTAATTAAAATAAAGAACAACCTAAACAAAATGTCTACCCTAGACCGTAAATGTCGTTAATTAACATTTTAGATGGTAAATTGGAACTGGAATCTGAGCCAAACCTTGGAAATTCTATCATTCTCGTTCAGTTACACAAAACATACGTAAGACACACAGAAGACTGTACAAACTACACGGAGTATTACAAATCAAAGAACTAAAAAGTGTAGCTGGCAGAGCCTATTCCAGGGCGATTTGGCGCAATATTTATAGCCATTTGTAGTTTTTGAACAAATTTATCTGTTTTGTGTCGGTTTTTGTTTTTCAATTTAGGGGCCCACACCCCATTCCCCTCTTTCCCTGTTATTTATATAGTTTTATTTTGGTGGAAAAGTAGAAAAATTCTTTTCAAGCTATTTAATTACCCGGTGGGCCTTTTTGACCCCCACGGGTTTTCAGACTGTCGATTTAGGCCAAAATATCTGTATTTTTGTGATTTTGGTGGAAAAGTGGAAAAATCATTTTCAGGCTATTTAATTACCCGGTAGAGTTTTTTACCCCCAAGGGTCGCCGGGTTGACCGATTTGGCTCATATTCGAACTTAACTTCAGGTAGGTTAGTATGACCCTCTATGCCAAATTTGGTGTTTGTAGCAAAGTATGAACGAGAGCTATCGTTCCACCAGACGGACAGACACGGCAATCCCTATAGCCCTAGAATGGGCTAAAAACATACAGTATGTTCAACGCAGATTTGAAATTCTGGGAAAAGTGGGCTGATGCAACTAACTGAACCTCAATCGACTCAATCGTTACAACGGTATTCGACGGACTACAGTATATAAACATTTTCGATTAAGTATTGAACCAAATCTTTTCTACCGGTACAGTAGGAAGGTGAACTCGTAAAACAACCTAGTTGTCTGTGTGAAAGGCAACTAGCAACTCGACAAAAGACAACCAACCATACTGTATTCACATTACCTACCTGAACTAACACAAAGTTTCATTTATTAAACCTAAACCAAAAATATCAAATGACATAGAAAGGATGTTTAATAATGTAAACGAGAACAACTTCAAACTTTGGTTCTAAAAATAATCTTAGACGAGGAGAAAAGTAATTCAAGCCTTGCCTTGGCTTAAGCAAATACTCTACCTCACTTGCACACATTATAATGAAAATATTGATTTTTCTTAAGTAAGCTCAAATTCTTTAGAGAATTCTTCTACAATGGATAAGTTTCCTAAAGTTTAACTCTTCATCATACAGACTTACACTTAGCCAAAGTACCTAATGCTTTTATCACCTACAAGTTTTGTTAAAAAAGTAGAGAACTCCCGAAGGATTTTAACACACAATGACTTTAGACAGGAAAATACGCCTAGGAAGAAAAGTACCCGGCATTCTTATCTACTCACATAAATCTCCAGGGAAGTCGTATTGTACGAAAGGCCTGAAATGAAATCGAGAACTTCTTTCCTTGCTCAAGACTTCCGAGTGGATTATCAAATTCTGTCCCAGTAGGTTAAGAAGACTTGTGAAAAACGTAAATGGTTGGCTACTCTCAGCTATTTCAATCCCAAACAAGATAGCCGCTTCCGGGTCTACTCTGTTCAGTTAAGGAACTATTGATTTTTGATTGACAAATCCTTAGTCTGGTCCTGAAATCCGTCTAACTTATCGTTGATTGGTTTTTCCCTTGTCACGACTGCAACATCAAGTTAGTTAGCTTTTACGTGTCAACTTAAAATATTTTCAGCTGACAGTACTTGCTCTGTTACGTTTAAATTTTATGCGTAGCGTTCAGCAATATAATACTGGTTTAGGTACCACAACTAACAACAGGAACAGAAATAATTTGACAAGCGTCTTTTCCGTCGTCTGATTCTCATTATTTTACTCTCAGACAAAAAATGAAACTGAATTTCTAAACGTTAAGGACAGGCTTGAGAGGAAATGGCTTCAACAGTCACCCGGCCGTCATAACAAACGTGGACACACGATACGCAACGCTGGAAAACAACTCAAATGCAGTGAATAAGGATATGCATCTTGGTCATACTCTTCAACTGATCTTAACATTTCTGTCTCAACGTTGGTTCCAGGCCAGATGACAAACATTTTTACCGAAAGTCACAATTTTAATTAGGAAAATGAGC
>JAQFZX010000165.1:0-84429 GCA_034682405.1 Hydroisotoma schaefferi
TTGACCTTTTCAGGGGAAATCGAGGGGTCAAAAAGGGGTCCATGGCTATCCATAGCAGTGACCATGTCTGTTCATGGTCACTAACCAAATCACTAGTGTACAATTCGATAGTAGGAAACTTATACTTGATACGTCGCCACTGCATGTCATAGTTGGCTTAATCCATAGTAAAAGGCTACAATGTATGGTTACTACTGCAGACTTCATTTTTTGTACTTACACTATGTCAATAAATCCATTCATTGCAACTCATACCGTTCAATGTCACAACTTGTCTCATTTTAGTCTATCATATTACTCTATTTTGACCTAACTAATCTTGCTAATGACAATACTCCAGATAATTTCCGAAATCAAGGTACTTCCCTAAAGGTCCAGGTCACTTGACTTGTCGATTAAAAACTGCCCTGTGCCACTATTTAAAAACAGTATTGCACACACCTCCAGTGGCGTGTTTGGGAATGGGTCATACACTCAAACACACATCCGGAAAGTAAAGTAAAGGAGGACTTTATTTTTACGGATACTCCTGACCCTTCTTTTCTATGCATACATATTTCTCATTTTCTGCTTCGAAGCTCCATGCTAATTGACTGCTGAGTTTGGATATGTAAATTATTTTTTAATCAGATATGTAACTGTAATCTATATGTTAGTAAATATCGATATGTAAACAAAGTTCATTCGAAAGCTATTTTTGATTACATATTACTCAAAGTTAAAGTGTTCCTGTATTTACGAGGTACAACACACCATATAAAGTTATTTAAAAAGTACTGTATTTATCATTATGTCCAGTTTATAATGAATGTCCTTCATTTCAGATTATCTGGATCAGAATAAGAGTACATGGAGTTTTACGCTAATATCTTGGCAGTAACGAACTCGCATACAGTGTCACTGTCAGTGATCTAGATCTGGGGACATGACGCTAAGGAAGGCCAAGTCCAAGGGCATAACCTTTATTAAAACCGCTTGGGATGCCAATACAAAAGCTGTGCTATCATCCTTCAATTCGCATTCAGAGATGAAGTTAATTAATCAGGCAAAATTATAAATCATATTTCAGGAAGATTTATTTAAACCCTAAGCATTATTTACAGAAGCAGTTTAGATAGCCCAAATAGAACTTATACAAGTCAGTGAAGTATCGAAATATTAATAAACAATAAAAATCACTATTCATTTTACCTGTAGAGTATTTTTCTAAAACTGATCATATTTAATCCGCCTAATTCTTCATTATCTAACGTCATAAAATGAATAAAAAAATATTGAAGTCAAACGATGAGTACTGTTGGCCCACACCTCCGGAAGGAACTACCTCTGAATATGTTCTCCGGCGAGTGGCAGAACACGTCGCCAAAGGTCGCAATGAATGCCTGGTAAATAGTAACTAATTAGTCATTTACTTTTACAATTTTACAATAGGAATTCATTTGGCTATGTACGTAATTCATTATAAATTTCAGACAAATTGTGTCACAGGGGAAACTATAAAATACAAAGATATTGAACGTTTGTCAAAGAATGCTGCAAGTGGGCTGTTCAAACTTGGCATTAGAAAAGGAGACGTTGTAATAAATTCAAGCCATAATGCAGCCCAATTACATACATTCATGCTTGGAGTCTGGAGAGCTAATGGAGTAGTTAGAGCTTCATATCCTGAAGATTTTGGAGGTATAGACGACTGTTTTTATCATTTGTGTGACAGTTTAGACACGAATGCTTAACGTCTATGGAATAAGCGTTTCCTTACTGTGTAACTCAGACACTCTTGCGGATCGGATTAAAGAGTCTAACTGCAAATGGATTACTTGTGATCCTCAGTTCGTTGAAAAAAATTTGGAAACAATCGAACAAATTGGTTGGGAGATAAAACTCATAGTTTTTGGAGAAGTTCCCACAAACCCCAGATGTATTTCAGTCTCAACTTTATTTGAAGATGATGGAAACGGTATAAAACACAACCGTTGCTTTTTTTATGGATAAAGTCCTGGAAATGCGTTTTTCAGCAAGAGAAAATAACTTTGTTTTTGTAGCCTGTCCAAAGTTGGAAGTAGGCCCCGATGATGCAGCACTCGTTCTGGCCACAAGTGGTACAACTGGGGGTAGCAAAGGGGCCTGGTTTAATCATAAAACTGTCATAGAAAACATTTTGGCCTATGAATACCTTCCATTTACTGATAACGGAGAAGAAGCCTCAATAATTACGTCTAAGCAGACTCACTTCATAGGATGTGTTGTTACTTTGTCATATTTTTGTGCCGGCCGGAAGCTGATTATGATGAATGAGGTGACAATTGAACGACTAATGGAGGCTGTGGAGAACTACAAGGTTAAAAACAAGAATAAACTACTACATCATTAAATAGCGAATGCATAAATGCTTCAAAATCTTCTTTGCTCGTTCACCTATAGGTACGAGCAATTTTCGGATTCTTTAAATTTCTCCTAGCACTATGTAACGACCCCTTAGCACAAAAGTATGACCTGAGCTCACTCCGCTATTTATCTACTGCTGGACAGCTTGTTGTTCCTGAGACTATGAAAACTATTTTGTCTTTCCCTAACCTAAAGTCATTTATGATTGTCTACGGAATGAGTGAATGTGGGATCCTTGCAAGTTCTGCCGATTGGACCGCATTAAGTCATGGAGTATTTAAAGCTTACGATGGTATTTCAAAAGCGTAACCACTAATATGGTCTAAGTGTAGTTTCTAATGACCAACAAATTTGTCTTTATTTGTATATAGATCAAAAAGCTTTCAGCGTTGGAAAGCTGCTCCCAAGGACAAGCTTGAAAGTTTTGGACGAAGAAACCGGTGAGATTTTGGGCCCTAATCAGAAAGGCGAGCTATGTATTCTTTCATCTCTAACTTGCCAAGGATATCTTAATAAGCCGGAGGTAAGGGAAGGGACAATTTCTTACATTAGAATGTGATTCATTGCAATGAAAAACTTTTAGTTTTGATTTGGATTGGAATTGGAATTGAAGGCTACCGCAGATGCATTTCAAAACGGTTGGCTAAAATCGGGAGACGTGGGTTATTTTGATGATGAAGGCTACATTTACATCGTAGACAGATCAAAAGAAATCTTTAAATGCTTCAACAATCATGTAAAACCAAACTTCTATTTTACCATTCCCGTTTAGGTGTAATTAATTAAGTCATATAAGCCATCGAATTGGTTTACTTGGATAGGTGTCTCCAAGCGAAATAGAGAATATTTTGTTAAAACATCCATCAGTTGCTGAAGCAGTTTGTTGTGGGATTCCGGATAACGTTGGAGCAGATACTTTTCCCAGGGCTTTTGTTGTGCTCCAGAAAAATGTTGAGGAAAAGGCAGAGAATATAAAAGAATTTTTAAATAGTGAGTATTGAAACAGATATCATCTTCAATATATTCACGAATACATTCAGCATAATCCTACCTTTCAGGTCAAGTTGCATCTTACAAGCAATTAAGAGGTGGATTGTTCATAATACCTACGATACCGGTTGGGAAAACGGGCAAAGTGTCAAGAAAGCAAATGTCAGAGTTTCCAGTTGACAGTTTCACTTCATAAAACTGTTCGCCACTAAGCTATGAAATAAGCAAAATATAGAAGTCACTGGCTTATCACACTTTTATCTGAAGACAATAAATCAAGGATTAAGGTTTTTTATTATTTCATGCGAACTATGCAATGCACACATTCTAATACCGTATCAATAATTTTAGAGCTTAAAGTAATCTAGAAAATCCATACAATATTTGTGGCCATTTAAGAATACACGATGCACCAAAGGCTAGAACCTTTCCAAAATCACGAATATTACACTACACTACTGTACTGAAAACTATATCTTAAATTAAGTCTTCTAAAGCGTCCATATTAGCCACTATCGGTAAGTAATTAATATTATCTTGGAGGTTAGCGGATAAGGCTCAATTTTCAATTACATATAAAAATAGGTTTGCATCTATGAATATCTCTAAAATTCGGTATGGCATATCCCGAGATGTGGCTTATTTACCACAGTTAAATTTCATTTGGTTGTCATCCCTAAAAAGTACCCTCACGGACATCTGAAAAGAACTTTTTTATTTAGCACGTTCCAAAGCAGAAACTAAAATATGTCTATTCATAAAATAAACCACCTACTAAATTATCTACTGTCAATTATTTTAATCTCATACTCTAAAGATAACAAAGTATGTCCCCTTTTTTTTCAGGTGCAAACCTCGATAGTAAATCAACGCCGCTTTTTTCATAAATGAAAATGGATTAGGTAAGTGGATGGAAAATCAAATAACAAAGTTATATTATATTGACTATACAGGAGTTAATGGGTTCTGCATATCTCGGTTTTGCAAAAATGTATGTTTTAAGCTCTTTTCTTGATCATATCGTTGGAGTTGGAAATTGGAAGAGCTGGAGATAGTTGTGAAAACCAGCAAAAACAACCCTTCGTCTTTATTCATTCATCGTCATCATTATTTATTTATGCTTGTCATTGCAATTCTGCACTTATCAATTCCAACCTATATCTTCAGAATCTTTCAACTCAGTTCCCCCTATACACTAATGCAACGTATGTGATTTGATTAACATCATCATATTCATGTGTAAAGATGAATTCTTCTTCTACTGTTTATCCTCTATTAGCAAGTGTAAAGTGTGCTGTGTTGGTGTACCTGTTATTTTGTAATTGGTTGAAAAAGGTTGCTTGGATTATTTTACAAGGTCGAGAATAAATCACAAAGTTTAGATCAGCCTAGAGTAGAAACGCTAATTTGACTTAGAACTGAAATCGAGGCAGGATTTGAGATTCCACTGAATTTTCTTTTATTCAATCTCCCTTGACGTCAGCATAAATTGATAAAATGACACTACATTAGTTCTGACCAATACGATTCCAGTTCTTGCGAATTACTGTTCAACCTTTTGCTCTTTAATTCGCTTTACTTTTTTTCTAGTCTATCGCTTCCTATATGTTCATGTATGGTAATAGTTACTACTATGACATTCATAACATTACTGATAACCTTCAATATCGAATGCACAAGTCTGTCAACAACCTTAATTATAAATCAAAGTCGCCTATCAGATCTGTCTTTTCCTCGGGTAGAGGTGACCTAGATAATAATAATATGTGCACGGGCGTAGCAAGGAGGTTAGCGATGTGTGCGCGATGCAATCATGGAGGGAGATGTGTAAGCGCGATTGAAATGCTCAGAACGCTTTTTGAAAATGAACGTACTTGAAAGTTTAAGATGTTATTTATCGTTGCACAGCTATTTGCAATGCCTTTTACAGACGGCACCACATTTTGACCTTCGACCACACCCACTAAAGGTCAGTGAGACTTGGTCAACTTTGCCATTGTGGCTGTCATTTGGTACCCACGTCTAACTGAGCCCCATTACACACCCTGAAGGTCAATAGGAGTGCCCCTCGCTAAAAGTCCTGAGATTTTTTTACACTGAGAAACCAAATGAAAACAGAAGTGCAACCGCTTTAGAGTGTCGTGCGATCAAAATCTAATCGACAGATACCCAAACAGACAGAAATTGCATACACATAAATAGATTTCGACCACAGTCCTTCCATCATAAGACTTCAGCTTTTTTTTAGTTCGAAGAGATTTTTAAGGTCACTTTGACCATTTATGAGCAGGAATTATTACTGGACACGTTGAACATGGAGCTTTTTTATCGATTACATATTACCGTCATTCCGGCACATGCATTAACATTTTCAGTTTTCAGTGAACTTCATATTATGTAAGCTGTAGTAATTCTATTCGTTTATTTTACGAGTTTTCCGGACCACTTTCTTAGTGTTAGTTAAATTTTTTAAACTTAGGAAACATAGGGAAAACTAACGATACTCTGTGCTACCAGAGTTGACCTATCTTTGTCTGAATACGTTTAGTGACCGAATTTACAAGTGAAGATTTAGCATAGAATTCGCTGCTATGTTATTCCTAACCAATCTGATTACAAAGGAAGAGGTCCCTATCAATCTTGTGCTCCTCAACTGCTTTCTTTTGAATTCGTATGCATAATATGATTTGTACGCATATTAAAAAATTAAGCATCTTTCGGTCTGTACATTTGGACCAAACTTATTCTTAACTTGCATAAACCTGGACCAAAATCTGCATAAAACCTCTGTATATGCCTTCTGCATTTAATTCGACAGCTTAATACAAATTGTACATTGGTCTTTTATTGACAAAGCCAAGCCGAGTTTGGCAGTTACACTTAACCACTTAATAACTACAGGGAACAGCATATAAATAAAAAATACAGCCCCATGGCTCGTAAAGGGGCTATGGAGTCAAATGAATAAAAATAATAATACATAAAAATTTGGTAGTGAGTTAGTCATTGAGATTTAGGAACGTTGAACGTATCCATTAGTTAACTGAAACAGCCCTGAAACAATTACAAGTTTTCATAAACTGAGAATAATTTAAAGAAAGTCCAGTAAAGAAAGGATGGACAGTTTAAGGTTATCTAAGCTAATCAGAAGCTCAGGTTTAAAAGTAACATTGCAACGGATGATGGAGCTCAAACTCATTGCCAGCAATTGTACGCCACAAAGAAAGGTCATAAGGTCTTAAGTTTAAGAATACAAATTAACAAGGAGTCAATAAAAATAAGATTCAGTTATGGATGCTGGAAAATTCTTTGGACAATATTTTATCACTATAGTTCACATCAACAAGCAAGTAGTTATAGTTAATAATATATTCTGTGTAAGTAGGTATCAACGTTTCTCAAGCTTTAATATAACCTGATATCCTTCTAAATTGAACACTTTTTTGTTTGCAATCAGCATAAACTTGCTATGAAATTAAAATCAAGAAAATATTGTCAACAAACTTCTGAATATATACCTATAGCAGCCTGCCTGACTCTAGCTTTACTAACTTCCTGCAGTGTGGTCAAATCCAAATAGTAAAATTAAAGTCGAATCAAATGAAAAAGAGGTGACTTTTATTGCTTCAGATTATTATTTTTATTTTTAAAATGTCTATTCGTTTGATTATGTATTGGGTTGCTTTGAACTACTTGTTGACGTCATTCATTCAGGATTAAAAACCGATGAAATTTTTTTTTTCAAAGTGCATCCATGAGTATTTTTAAAGTATTGGTCATAAGAAGACATTCAAGTTTCAAAGTCTGCATTCGTGCATATCCAAATTGGATTTGGGATTGGGAATACGCAAATAAATATGATCCTGAGAAATTCAACCTGCAGCTCAACTGAAACAACAAACCAAGCAACCTTTACCATGCACCATTTCATATGCCAACAAAACTTCGCTAGCTCTAATTGACTTTGCACTGTAAAAAAAACTTCCAAGAATGACTCCTTGCTATAGTAGCTAATGTTACATCCAACGATAGTAACTTTTAAAGCAGTTTTTATAGTAAAGTTACGAGGAACCTGTCATAATACAACTAGGCATTTACGCTTCCTTTTAGTTCGGTTAGTAAGGTATAAAGTTCACTTCAACTTAACATGCACAACTTGGTTGCATAACTTTCTGAACAATATCGTTTTACTTAAAAGGCTGTGAATTTCTCATGATTAAATTTTTAATCCATTCAACGTTTTTTTCTCTTGATTATACTTTAATAAATGAATATTATCCATCACATTATATGTATTTCTGCCAACAAGGCAGCTAATAAGGTATTATTTCTATGCAAGCATCTAACTGCAACAATATAAACTCCATTCTCTCCATTATTCCTCGCATGAATTACGTTATAAGTATACAAAGTGAAATTTAGTGTAAGATTTACAACAATTCTTTAATACCCAGTCCCTTTCTTCAATGGGTAGTAGAACAATTTTTAATACATTTATTCACAAGCCCAAAAGGCATCATTAGTCATGTTCACTACGGCTTATCTTATCTGTTTTCCTCTCTGCATCCACCGTAACTTATACTTACTTATGCAAGTACTAAAGACCATTATGCATTCTTACAATTTACAATTACAATTCGTTCCTACCACCACACACGGTATGAGACTACAGGCCTCAGAACAATTTAATCTTCAAGAGATTTAGGATATGCCAAATCTAAATTGTTGACAGTGGAAGTGCTAATATTCTCTAGGTTTTGTTTTGTCTTCCGCTGGTGTTTCTGTGGCACACCCCTCCTTGTTAGTATAACCCTTGTTTTCTTGCTTTGTGCAAACATACACCTATACAATAGTTAAGTTCAGAAGGATTTCTATTGCTAGAATCGTGCCAACGCAAAACGCAACGAAAGCCTTTTATCCGTATCCCTCATCCTTTCGTGTTTTAATTCAATAAAAAAATTGTAAACGAAAGATAGTAAGTAGTTGTGGTACAGTTTACAGTATTAGTTGTACAATAAGCAGTTAAAGCAGATCTCTCCCCTTTGTATTATTTATTACAGAAGCATCACTCTCTCTCACCCTTTTATGAGTGGATTTAGCTGATGATGAGGGCAGAGAAGCCAGAAATCTCATTCAGTTTCAGTAGTATGTTTGGTTGCTAGTGAGAATTGAAAACGGACACAGAATTGAATAGAGTCCCCTTTGACTTTTTGTCCTATTCTCCTTAAAAAAAGTAAAGTAAGAAAGGAAGGGATTAGAAATAACGAGTGTCGGAGGGTAAGCCTTTCTTGTCATTCACCAGCTTTAGTTGCAGTTGGCAGTTTGTGCGTGTATAATAGCATCAGCACTGAAAGTGCATAGTCGTCTAGTCGTTCTTTAAACTCAGACGTGGAAAGGTTGGTTGACAACTTTTGAGGATCTATACTTTATACATACATGGACGCAAGGAGTCCGGCTTAGACGGAGATCTTCATTTTGGTCTTTGGTTAAACCCCAACTAAAACGTAGAGTTTATAATTTGTTAGTCGGAAATGAAGGTATTTCATCCGCTGTGTGGATTCTCGCTTCAGAAAGGGGCAAAATATATTGCAATTGCAGATTTGGTAAATGCTCCACTCATCATTTTGCTTCTTCCCAACTAACATTATTGACAGGGGAAACTTATCTGGTTATGTTGATTTTCGTGTAGATAATCTGCATCCTGGGATTAACATTCAGACTAGTTGTGTATGATTATCAAGAATACCAAGAGTTTGAAATTGAGACAGAGTTCTACAGTCCTTTAGCAAATGGTAAGTCATTCTGCGGCGTCATTTCTTATGAGAAACTCGTTAAATTGTAGGGCAACATTTTATTCGGGAATACCCACGAAAAACAAGATCTAGTTTTTTGACTTAGTAATGTTAAAGTGAATCATGTACCTTTTAAATGCGTGTAATTCATTTTACCTTGTGGAAACAAGTTCTCCAAATCTTATACGGATTCTTGGAGAGAGTGAAACAGCTTAGGCACGTGTTTCTGGGTGTTCATATGGTTTAACAAAATCTTACTTACATGTCCACATATGATTGGCAATGAAATCTAGAGACTTTTGAGAATCCTTCAAACAATGACCGTCTTGTCCAAAGGACCAATGCCAATACAATCCAACCAAAGGACATGTCTTTGCTGAAACATGTTGCTAAAAAACTGAAACTTCATGGGAAGCGAACCTTACTGCTGTTACTGCTGTACTTAGCCATCACACATACCTTAGCTGTGGCTTTTAGGCGGCCTTGTTATTAATTACCTAGTTTTTTTTCTTTCAATGAAGCACACTAGATCAGCGGTAGTGGTAGTCATAGAAGAATAGTGGCAAATAGACGAGGACATGGTATCTTTAGCTATCTATCACCTCTAATTGCTCACAATTTGTATATGCAGAGACATCAGCAGAAGACCATATCACTGCAAATGGGACAATAATCTTTCCAGATGTGGACTACCAGAATCACGTAGCAAACGTGACCGCACACCTTATCGAAATTCTTAGGCAGAGCAGTAACTCAATAGAAAATGAGTACAATGGTAAGTGCTGCAAATGCAGCATATAGGATAGAGGATAGCATTGGAAATAAGTGTTCTCTTTGACTATGAATCCCAACCCCAACTGATTATGTATGCTTTGTTTGTGTGTGAACGACCCTAATATTGTAGTTTTACGATCACAAACTCTAATATCAGACCATTATTAACTTAGAAAAACAATGAGGAAAGCTAATTGTAAAACAAATTGATTATTTCAATATAAACAGAGCATTACGTGGCCATCTTCATGGTCAAAATGGTCATCGTGGCTATCATCTACATTGTCTACATTTGTCTAGAGGTTTGGCTCTGCAGATTACTGCTACGAGCATCGAAAAACGTGAGTTCACTTTCATATACTGTACTTAAGTACATTATTTTAAGCCCTTTTATCCTTCCTTTTCCCTTGTCAGCTATTGGGTTATAGTTAATAAGCACTAGGCAATTTTATATGCAGATGCAGACGAGTTTAATACATGGTTTAATTTTACAACGCTATTGCTTATAATTATCATCATACTCTAAATAATGGATGATGAAGTGCTATTAAAACCCAAATGTTCAATTGATGAATATGCTCTACATACTATCAACGTTACTGATGCGTGGTTCAATTTTTTAAGATCAGTCAAACTTGTAACAGTAGTATCATGTATTTATGTTAAGTCTGCAGCGGATGACTTTCTTTTCCTAATAATTTGTCAATTTCTGACATTCTCAACGCTAACTTAAGTGCAATTATCATCCAACCATTACGTTTTTCAGAGGGATGGAGGAGCTTGCAAGACTTGGTTTTGGTTTCGCCTCCTCATTACCATATTCTTCCTAATAGTTAGCATCGTGGGAATCGCCACTTTGAAGCATGACTGGGTTGACTGGGTCTTGGAACCTTTAAATATCTACAGGCTGTATGAACTATTTGTTGTGAATGAATTTAAAAGAGAAATCGCAGCTACGAGTGGTAGAATAAAGTTAAGAGCGTAAAAACAATTTTGGGTAAGCTGTTGCATTAAGAATAGGGGAATTTTCATATATTTGCTTTGAACGATAGGTAACATTTGTCACACTATACTTCGAGAATGGATGAGGTGGAAATACCTCATCTAATCTTTTTACAATAGACTATTGAAGATTTAAATGCAGTGATTAAAGTTTGAAGTCAACTTGAGGAAGTCTTCTGGTTTATGAGCCCTAGCCTCCTGTGACAAAAAGGTGACAAACCTTTCTGCCGTTAGAATCAAGCCAGACAGACTACAATTTTAAAACCTTAATTATAAGTTAATCTGTTGCAAAAGGCTTTATAGTAGTGATTGAGGTTGAGGAATTAAGTAAGTTATAGTCAGTCAGCTTTGTATAAATGCATTAAAATAATAAAATGTATACATTGTAACAGTCGTATAGTTTAGTTGATGAGATGCAATAGTGTTTCGCACTTTACATATCATTTTTTAACGAAAAGATCAAATTATCTTCCTTGTGTGTATAAACTCTGATTCTCCATACAGATATTTACGCAGATCATTAACCAATTGCATATGTTATGCTAAATAAACATATTGTAATTTTAATAAAAGTATTTCCAACTAATAAGACACTGATATTCATTTTGGCAAATTAAATATGCATTTAGGATGCCCATCATTCAGTAAGTCCTTGTGTATATGCTCCAAATACAGGTACATAAAATACATTGACGGTTAAAGCAGTAATTAAAATACCACCGCACAATTGATGGACTTATTTAGGCACTTCCGTAAGTCGGTTTGTTTTGTTTTACTTTTTTTTAAACTAGCACAATGAACGCAATTATAGTGGTAGGGTTTATAAAAAGCTAACGGTCTTTGAATTGTATCTTGCGTCCAGTCCAGTTGGTTGTAAAAGAATATACTTTTTTCTCAACATGTTCAATCCTTTGTGTGGAATTTCGTTACAGAAAGGGGCAAAGATCATCGCGATCACAGATTTGGTAAAACATAAGTAACCTTCCGGATTGGGGTCTAAAATAAAAATTATTGTCTCATAAGAGGATTTAGTATTCATTTTAGTGTAAATCTCTAGGTAGTTTGTTGTCTCTACGTCCTATCGCATTTTGCTGCTGGTGGCTACATTTACGATAAACAGTATGGTAAGACAAGGGTGCCAGGAAATTACTCATGACGATATTGATGTCATAATTAATAATATGAATTTTTAATCAGAACACTACGCCGAAGAGATGCAGGCTGTGCTAAATAAATCTCATCTGAATAGTAGTAATGCCACTGAAAGTACTAGTGAGAACGTTCACTTAACTTATGAGGATTATCGTCGACTTGTTGTAGAAACTCTTCCGTCAACTGGTGAAGATATAGGCCCAGGTTACCCTTACTTTAAGGGGACAGTAGATATTTTTCAAGCTTTTTAAAACAACCTAAATGAACGATAATGAATTGAATCCAACCAAATGAGAGGTTGTTCTGGTGGACTGACACATTTTTAACCCTGTGGGCACTCCAAATCCAAACAACTTTGAAATACTAGAAAATGCCTACTATCCCCTTAAGTAAAAGGAGACTTAACCTATAATATATCATGGAAGTTAAAGTAAATGTCATGTACCACTGACATGTTTCCTTTTTACCAGATATTTTGATGGTTCTTGGAATTTGCGCAACCATATTCGCAATAGCCCACATTTGTTTTGAAATTTGGCTATGCAGACTACTGTTAAGTGCAGCGTCGCATGTACTGGCCTCATTTTAGCCTTGATTTACTAATGACATAGAAAATTAACTCCAGACGAAAGTAATTATTAGCATTGATTTGTAGAATGACGGATCCGCTTGCAAAACTTGGTTCTGGTGCCGTCTTGGTGTGACCATTATGTTCTCAATCTACAGCTTGGTTGGCCTACTAACTGTGCATGCTGATGTATTGGATTGGATTTTTGAAATAATCAACATATATCGAATTTACACTTTGCTTGTTATATACTCGTTTAGAAAAGAGATTTGTTCATCCGTCTCACTGACAATTAAGCCGAGAGCTTGATGGAATTCTGAACATTGGGAATTTTGCAAATAAATTAGTACCATAAACCATTCAAAGCATAACTGAACCTTTCATAAATGAGATACTGAGATAAACGTCACTGAATTGAAATAACACTCCACTGAACTTAAATTACATCCATAGTTTCAAGGATCTGTCGAGAGACTTTTCCGGTTTTTCCAGTAGGAAGTGCCTGAAATAGCAGAAGGCTCATTGGTTTCTGTGACTGGTAATAATAATTATAATGAAATAACAATTTAGCACTCATTTTATTACCTCTAGAAAGTAAACTCCTCCTCTTAGGTGCTTGTATGTCGGCAATTGTTCTGAAAAATCGGTCGGAAATATTTATTTTACGAACGTATGGAGAAATGGCATTTAAAGGCCAATGAATAATTAAAACGGACCATTTGTGAAGTTCAGTATTTCCTCCTCTGTACAAGTTGAACCGTGAAGTACAACACAAAAAGCCCTGGGAATGTGTCCTCCACCATTGGGATCGGGAATACCAACGACGCAAACCTAATAAGATTCAAACCGTTATTATAACAAATCAAGCTCATAACAATGCTTTAATGCACATGCACGGTTATGCAAACCTCGCCAACATCAGGATGGTCATTTATAACGTTCTCAATTTCAGTTGGAGAAATCTACAAAATGTTAGACATATTCACACTTTTTAAATTAACGGTTCAATTTTTTTTGTGTGCTTCCTTTACATGATTTCCCAAGTACTTAAAAATATCTTTTGCACGGTCCACCAAAAATATAAACTCGTTTTCATCGTAATATCCTAAATTAAAGAAAAACTAGTCTGCATTTGTATTCAAATTCCAAGTCTTCCGTTACGCAGCATATGAAAAATAAATATGGACATACCGACATCTCCGGTTTTGAAAAATCCATCGTCAAATGCAGAATCTGTTGCCTATTTCAGTTAAATATTCATGTTGGTTTACTATCGAAGGGTTAGGACAATTAACATTTGACCAATGTACCTTTGGATTATTCACATATTCAGTAAAAAGCCAGTCACATTTTACGCAAAGTTCTCCCGTCTCGTTTGGTCCTAACGGTTGATTACTAAATAGATCTCTAAACTGTGCAGAAACCCCTCCACAAAGCTTTCCAACAGCATTATCAGGGATTCCTTACGGTGAAAACAATTCAATAATCTTTCAACATGTTTTATTAACACAAATTTGTTGTTTTAAATCAACAATTAACTATTTCAACCTGGAATACACGCTTCATCAACACTCTGAGCGTCAGCATTCGTAAACCCTATCAGAGGTCCTGCTTCGGTCAGTCCATAGACCTAGAGATCAATTTCGAAAGTTTACTTTCTGATTTTTTTAAACAATGGCTATGTAAAGTAGACGTTTAGCTGTTAACTACACTCACGTTCAGTACATGCTTGATACTCGGTAGTTGCATGAGAATCTTCTCAATTGCATAAGTAACTAAAAACGTTGCAAATTTAAATAACTTCTTCATTCAATTTTTTTGAAACTTATAATTCCAACGTGCCTGCCCCCAATCTGTACATACCTGCAGCTCCTCCTGAAGTGATTAGCTCAATGCTACTGAAATCATAATCTGCAGCGTTTTCATCATTAATCAGCATCGTAAGCAACGAAGGGAATCCAAAAACTAGTTTGGGCTAAAATAACCATTTAAAACTAAATTAAAATCAGTTATTTAGTTATAATACGAGTGCAGCAAGCATCGACTTTCAAGGATTATCTACTCTATTAGTAAAAGTACCCTGTAAGTTTGGATGGCATTAAACATGTAATCCTTCGTTATAGATTGCATGACAAGAACAGACGCTCCCTTCATCATAGCCGATATCGGGAAGACGAAGCCGGTTATGTGTGTCCCCTTCGAAATAAGATAATTGGGGTCGTTTTCATAAAACGGTATTGTAGTCAACGATGCATAGATAAGCAAAACAATTGCTTTGTTCGAAAGCGAAGCCCCCTTGCTTGCTCCTCTAAAAAAATAATTTGACTTTAAACAAACTATAAGGTAACCGTCAAGCAATACTTGTGAAAGGTAATTTTACGTAGTTCCACTTGTGCTTAAAATTACTGCGGGGTCCTGCATACTTCGTTCGTACTCAGGCATCTCTAAAACAATATTCATTAATAAATCCCCGAACAATGGCCCCGACAACTTTTTAATTCTGGGGTTTTTAGGGTCAACTAATGTACAATTAAATGGAACGATTACTTCTAAAGGGACTACCATTTAAGAGCTAGGAGACTACACTTCAGGCATAGACAGCACAAAGGATTAAGACGGTTCATGTTTACAAATCATGGCATCTTTACACGGTTCCATGTTCCATGTATGTATAACTTGGCTTTCTTTATGAAAAATTCTAGTACTACTACATTCGGGATGTCCATATTATTTAACCTGTTCCGTCATCTTGCATAGCTTCGTAAATCGAGAGGCATCCTTCAGCCTGAGACGTTACTATTACTTCCACGTCCCAATAAATTGTATCCGCAACTTTGAGGCACATTTCTGCCGCAGCCGGTTCACAGTAAATCCATCCTACGCGAGATTCTTCAACGCGAGCTTTAATTGTTGCTATTCAGTTTGATTTTGATATAAAGTACAATGTAAATTTTTTTAAATGAATAATTTCAGGCGTAAATTGGACTTTATTACCAAAATCTTCCTCAGGGTAGCAAGCCCTCACTATGCCGTTGGCCCTCCAGATTCCGCACATGAATAATTGCAGCTTAACCATATCATTTGTCATGTAGATGACCACATCCCCGTTTCTCAGTCCCCTTTTGTAAAAATAGCTTGCAATACTACGAGTTAGTATGTCAAAAGAAGCAAAGTCGTAACTTTCTCCTGTTATTACATCCGTCTACAATGGAACATTTCTCATTTTAATTATGATATCGCTCAAGTTGAAAAAGAGGTTTTAAGCAAATATTTATCCATTAAAAAAAATTAAAACTTAAGTAAATGACATACAATTCTATCCGTTTTGCCCATGTTAGCATTTTGTCGACTTTTTTTCACTAGCAATTCTGGCAATGTTAAATCCTCATCTTCTCCGGAAATGGGAAATGATTTAAATGGAGAGACAAGGGTGAATGGATTCATACTTCAGAGATTAGAAAAAGCTTCTGTGATATATTGTCTTTAGGAGGGACGATCGTAGATATGCTGATGCCCAATGCTGTAAACGACTGAAGCAAAATGTATGTCCTTAATGAGTGTTACATGAAGATGGACCCCACTCACTTGGAATTATATGAATAAAATAGGAAACAAGCATCGACGAACCTGCTGGACTGTCAGATTGTCTATCAGTTTGAGAAGCATAATGGAGAATAAGAAGCTGTTATCTTACCTGCATCGCTTTGCTTGTTGGGTTGCTTTCCTCAAAAACCTTGGCATAATTGTTTTGCTCTTTACGGACATATAAACAATCATATAACAGTAGTAGCGGTTTTAAATTATTAAAGGAGTTTCCCCATGCTGGTCTGTCATCCTCGTGTCACTCTGGTACACACAATCGTTTTTGCTGCAAATTAACAAACACTATTTCTTATTCAGGAATGTCTCCTGATCAATTCCTTCATGCACAATGCACCCCAATCGTTCTCATATCTCTTTTTCACAATATCGCGTTTGTTAATTACCTCATTTCGGTTATTTTTTATAGGTTGAATGAATAAAACACCTAGGCGAGAGTATCGTGGGAATTAATAGCATTTTTCAATATATTTGGACAAAATATGTCCAGGAGGTTAGGTTAGCAATAGCGATGTTGTTGTCAGTATTATGAAATGTATGGCTATTTATGCTTTTAAAACGTGCTGGACTCATTAACAAAACCTTCAGCAACCGTCCCGGAGAAACCGTCATGGGATTAAAGCACTTCTCAATGCTAACCATGAAAAACTTCCCCTTTTCCCAATACATCATACTTGTTCGAATGTTTGTTTCTATTTTCAAACAAAAAATTCCATATACAAAGCATGCTCCTACTAAAAAAAGTCATTTCGAAAGCCTCAAGTAAAAAGTTGCAATATGACATGCCGTAGATTACATGATTTTCTACAGTAAATCATAATATAATGCCAAATATAGTAATTTGCAGGCCCAAAATATTTTTCAGAACGATTAGTTTCATACGCTAAATCTCACATCGCGTCGCCTTATATGTTACACGTCGTTGTAAAAGTTAGCATTGCAAATCTCGGGAGAATGTTTGGCCACCCACATGTAATTGAAACGAATGTATTTCAGTTTTCTACAACAGTTACAATTTTAAGCGCGGCTACTTAGGTTCCTATACTTTATTTACAAGTATTTAATTACATCTATTTTTTAATCTGACAGTTCCAATTTTCCGACCCTATTCAAGACCAATAGCTCCGACAAGACTTTCATTTCAAGGAATTAAATGTGTATAGGATGGCTGTCTCGAAGAATATATTATGAACTATATGACTTTTGAAAAGTTTATTTCTTCCATTGGTTTTTCTCGTAGTCCCAGTTCGATGTCAAACCGTCGACTGGATCAACACGCATTTCAATCATCCTCTGAAGTTGAGCCGAACGCTTTTCCTCATTAGTAATAGTATCGGGCATTGGTGGATACACTGCATGAATTAGAAAATTCTTAATTGAAACACACAATATAAATAGTAAATACTTATTGAACATGAATTAACCAGGGGAATTACTCACCATAAACTTTCTCCCAAAGGTAAATCCAATAGCTGAGGGCGACTGCAAAAAGGGCACATCCAACAACGCTCTTCCATTGACCGTCTGGTGCTCTCATTTCAGAGTAGGTTTGACAAAAACTTGATCTGTACAAAGTTTTCTTATCTTCGATGGAAAGCTTTTTCCAATCTCCCTTTTCTTTACCTCTCAACGCCTAGAAAATGTTAAAGTGTCTTTTGTTAAATAATCCTTAAAGAAACGCATTCACGTTCACGTTTTTTATTAAATGCTTGCGTTTTCCGAATCTTACAATGACTTCAGCAGTGTCTTCCTTAAACCGAATAGCGGGCATTGGGAAGGCGATGTGATCAACATAAGTGTATTCGCCATTAAGTCCATAACCTACTACTTCTCGACTGCCAATCCTAGAACGATGATGGACTCCTGCGATCTGCTGGAACGTGACTCCAGTCAATTTTAACTTATTCTGGAGTCGTAAAAAAGGGCCGGCCATTTTTACTGTTAAAAATAAATTTCAAAAGGCTTAATCAATTTTGTACATTTCATTTAATCCTTGCTCTTACTAAGCCTTTCCTGCTCCTACCTGGCCTTAATGAACTTGATTTGCCAAAATATTAGAGCCACAAGACCACGTTTAATTAATATTACACTATACACCGCCTCAGCTTCCGGAGAACAGACCGTAATTAATACAAAACCCTCCTCCGAACAGCTAGCCGAGCCTGTCTCAGCTCTATTCCTAGTGCTTTTTGTAAAGGTGGTGGGGGATTCGCCCTCACATCCCTTTGATTTCGCTGTTTCGAGTCTTTTAAAAAAATGGGTAATGTATTATATTTTCAGCTTGGTTTGGTTAGAAACTGGAAAAATTAGTTTGAAGATTTTTGACCCGGTGCGGTCGGTTAATTATGACACGCAGGGTCTTAAAGTTTCTAAGTTGATAATTCGTTTAGATTGACCACTTTTAACAAAACTCCAAAAATAACTTTTCCGTTTTTTACCCGTGGGGGTGGCTTGACCCGCATAGGTATCAGCACTTTGTCCGATTGTTACGAAAATCAATAGGGTTCTTTCTCTCAATCTGTCTAGTTCACCTACCAAATTTGGTGAACCTGGCTTAACCCGTACTTGAGTTATCGTGCAACTAGACAGACGGCCACCGTAGTTACATAAGCCTTCGACAGTCTAAAATTGTGACCCTTACTAGCCCAAGTTTAAGGCCTTTAATTGTACAAAACTTGGACTTAGCCTCTTCTAGGAAAGGAAATACTGCCAATCGTCATAAATTGAACCTCTAAAAACGAACTAAGGTCAGTTGTCCTTTCCTAAACATGACAGTTTGACCTTTAAGCACTTAGAAATCATGCTCGTTTGTAACAAATACCACCCCCAACCAACTAGATGGGCTCAAGACCCGCACCCGGGTCACAATATTTAAGAGATAAGGTCAGAGTGCATCCATAATCGACGCAAAGCTTACGCTGCGGGCTGAGCACTACACCAGCGATTTATAAAATCTAAAATCTCGTCCCCCGTCCCCGTTTGACCTTCGACCTTTCGGATTTGTTTAACTCTTCTTCCTGCCAATTTAAATATGTGCAACAAAATTCCGAATTCCTCCCTCCTACATAACTAATGAATTTAGAAACGGATAAGACACTTGGATAAGATAAGTTGATAAGATAAGGTTCTAATTACCTGATTGACTGTTTCCAGAAAATCCAAAAATTTGCAAGAAAAGTTCCAAATCGATGAGAAGAATGGCGATCCCGTCTCTAAATTCTATCCAACTTTTTAGCCTGCAGATTTCCAAATGGGCAGAGCCAGCTTTTTCACAATCCACCACTTTTTAGTTCCTTCCTTCGAACGTAGATGGAGAGTGGCAGGCTTTTATTGGAAAAAACCTTCTGTTTTGTAGGCATTTGGCCGTCGCTCACTATCACCGGCCGGCAAGCGCTGTCAAGCTTCGCAGCGTCAGTTCTAAGCGCAACCCCCCAGTGGGTGTGCCATCGAATACAAAACAATGGAAGGATAGGGGGCGTGGCTGGGTAGACCCTGCTTAACATCATTGGCGAAACCGCTGTGGGTACGTGGGTATTGTACCCCCTAGTTTCCCGAAAGGCCCTTTTCTTTACATGTTATCATTGGCGAAAACATTGGGGGTATGAGGGTATTGTACCCCCTAGTTTCCTAATGTACCCCCTGGAATTCCCGATAGGCCATTTCCTTTACATCTTAAACATATACATATATATCCCCGCTAAGGCATATACCCCTTGTTATCCTTTAATGCTGTTTGTACCCCTGGTACCCCATAGTGGTCGCTCCTATGCTTAACATGTAGAGGATACATAGATGCAACCAAGGGGGGGGGGGGTAGAGGGTACATTGTACCCTTTTGTTTTCCATTGTAACCCGTAGAAATCCTGAACAACCTTATCCTTTACATGGAAAGCAGGGCCCTCCCAGCCTAACTAACAGCCTTTAGTGCTATATGTAGTCCCCTCGTGGTTGCGGCTATGAGAGGATGGATGGGTAGGGCTTTTTGAAAATTCTAGTGGGTACAATGTACCCTTTAACTTGGGATGTTTTAACTGATAATCGACGGTATAAATAGCTAGCTTTAAAACGTAGAATTTGGAAATAGTAGCCATTTCTGTGTAAAGTAAACGTACGATTTTTCATTTTCACAAATGCATTCACCGGTGACCGAAACCAAGCAATTAAGCTTTAGGTATTGTGTTAACCGACATATTTAGATACCTATGAATCGATCCCCTGTGCCCCGGCCCCACTCCTTGCCATGAAATCATAGGGAAAATATCTCCTCTTTTCCAGATAGAATGATGCTTTATACTTTATGCATCCTAGACAAAGCATCTTCCTGTATATGTTTATGCATATCAAATTAAATCAACAAAGACACACACTAGATTGGCTATAACATGATGAACGACTGCATTATTATATGTTTAAGATTTATTAATTTAATTACCGCAATCTACGTTTATTCGCATATTACATTCACAGTATAAATACTATAGAAAATGAGGATAAGAAGTAAAAATAAAAGTTATTAGACGCATTTTAAATGTACATTATACACATAGAGTGCTGTTAATAGATGGTCTCCATTCTAATTTTCATATCTCCAGAGCTTTAATTGGTAAAAGGTCAGATGAGAAACAGTTGCTCGATTTGAAGTTTAATTATAGCGACCGCTGCTAATTCACTCTGCCGAAGCCTGTAATAAGCCCAGGGTTCTTATACATTAAACTATTGTAGAATCGAACTAAAATGGACTTTTCTCATGACCCAACGGAGCTCTGAATTAAAATGTCAACCTCAAAACTGTCTAGATATTTCAGTTAGTTCAGTAAACAGTTGAAAGCTTAAACATACATAGAACTATTTTTTATGTTAAACTACAACATAAACTTTCAATCGTTTTTATTTATGCATAATACATAAGTAACAAAACTTAGTAACTAATTAGTCTACAAAATGATAATGAATGTCGAACACATTGCACTGACTTAAAACTTAAACAAGTTCTCCTATTTTGGGCTGATAAAGCATCTCGAGAACGTAGAAAGATCAGCGAAGTAGATTTCACTCAATCTATCTCACAATATAGACTTTTACATGATAACTTTATACTACGACGAAACAATAAATTGTAAATTGACCTAATTAAACTTTAGGTACGCTCACTATACAATTAATTATAAAATATTTAGAAAGATCAGGATCAGTAACTTACTTCCTAAACACCTTTCGCCAACCGTTTGAGTTGGAGTGGAAGTAAACTGTTAAGATGTAGTACATGCTTAACTTAGGTTACACGCAAAAACATTTAAAGGACATTAGTTACTGCAAAATTAGATTTTGAAAATATTGGAACATCGCAAACGCTGAACGTATCATATCAGTTCACAAAAACAGTCCTGTATAATTCTGCCGAATTAAGTACTTCCAGCCTTAACCATTCAGTCATTATATCGTGACGAGTCGACAAGTGAGTGAGAAAGTTGAAAGAACGTAAAATTCTCACATTAAAATTGACACTATAGTACTCTATTAATAAAATACAAACGACATGAAAATGACGAATGATCTTTGGGTGTTTGTAATGGGCATGTTTCCGCCTAATCGTAATCGCTTAATGTATTTTGTATTCACTGAAAACTTTACCTACGCCAACATAACTTTTCAATCAACTGTAAGAGTAAAAAATACGAAATGTTTTGCTCTATTTCAATAGTAATTTTTCAAAACGTTTACGGAGCTGTATCAATTTTCAGCAAAAAAATGTAAGTTAGAAACTGTTTTCCTTTACATTTCACATAGCATTTTTTAAGCTATAGTACAACAGTAAAAGTATTGAGTGACCGTAAGATGTCCAATTTAATTAACCACCGGTCAAACTTCTACACATCACTCATTGTGAGTTTAATTGTCTACGTGGCGTAGCGCTTGGTCCAAAGACGAGCAACGCGATCGTGCTCTTCACGATTTTGAAGATATTGTGTTGCAATGGAACCTACCAAAGGATCCGCTGAAAATGAAAAACCCCCTAAGAATTAAAAAACTGCACTCATGGAAATTTAGCTTTTTGAATGACTTAATTCATACAACGAGCACACATTCATACCTGGGTTACAGTCCGTTAGTAGTGAGCATATAGACAAAAGGACTTTTGAGATAGTCAGTGCGGGAGACCAGTTGTCTTTCAGAATATCTAAGCAGATAACTCCTTGGCTGTTTATGTTGCAGTGATATATCCGAGTTCGGAATGTAACCTGAGAACCAAAAAACCACCAGAGGTCAGATAAAAACAGTAAAAATTGAAATTGAATTCGTCCATTTAAAATTACACCCTACCTTTGGAGGCTTAAACGGGTACTCGGGTGAGAAATGTATATCCAAGAAAAAAACCCCCCCTTCATAAACAGATCCAGGGGGTCCGAGAATAGTAGAAACCCATTCGTAAAGGTTATCTCCTTTAGGTCCAGCGCTACAATTTGGTGGAGGGTCCAATGTTATCTCAGCTAGTTCCTTTTGTATCCTAATTTTACCATACGAATTAATCCATTTTAGATTTTTATTTATGAGTCATACACACAGTAAATTGTATTCCAATTCCAAAAGCGATTTCAATATTTGTTGTCAGACTTGAGATACTAACTACAATTATCAACAAATACTGTCATTATATTATCATTGTCTATCTGTTTTGCAGCCTTCTTCTTACCGTTTAGCCGAAGTAGACAGTGCTTTGGACATTTTAGGATTAGGCTTTGATTCACGAGGTGAATCCGTTCTTGAAGCAGATTGTCGCCCTCCCCCGGTAGAACCCCCTGTAGAGCTACTGCCACTACTACTTCCGGTAGCAGTGCTTGAAGCTCCAGCCCCAGCACTAGTCGCAGCTCCACTGGTTGACATCAGATCCAAATCCGGCTTTTTTGCAATGTTCCACTCCTACAACAAACATAACACAAAGTTGAAGAATCTCATGACTTTTATATTAAAATATGAAGAAAAGCAGGAGTTTGATCAAGAGTTCTCTTAAAACTTTAAAACTAAAGCATCTAATACACGCCAGATGCGATGATACAATCAATAACGATCAGGAGTATCAGTCATACCTTCAATCTTACTGAATCTTACTGTTATATATTTTTTTAAATTGAAATTCGAACAGTGCAGTGTAACCTACAAAAACAGCAAGGATCATTCACTATAGTATCTTATCTATCTACTGGCTAAAAATGCCTAAAACTTGAAAACTTAAAACATAAGTTCCGACCAAAACGTGGTCATCTAATTGGCGTTTTTAGCATTATGCATGCTAGTTTATCAGTACTACACAAATACACACTCTTGATTGACTTTCTCCTACAATTTTAGCCAACAAAAACAAATGCTCAGCCTTATCTCTCCGAGTTTACTACTTTATATGACCTGACCTATGACCTCAACTTTCATCCCTGACTGGGACAAATCATCTTATTAAAACCTACCTACCTAAAATGGATACCTTCCCTTTAACCCAATTTCCTTCTACTCTCCGTTCCGTACTCAATTCTCCTCGCTTATCTTTCTTATTCCGTCTTTAATTTTAATTTCCTCCCCCCAAACTCCCAACCGTTTCCTCGAAATAACTACAATTTTTACCACTTTTCCTCCTCAACTTCAGCCGAATCAGATGATGAGAAATCCCAACCTTTTTCTACCTCTTTCTTCCACCCAAATATCGCCCTTCAACGTCTCATACCTTCCCAATCCTACTAAAATTTATAAATAATAAAACTACCTGGTTAAATACCTCTAGAAAAGCAACCTACCTACCTACCTACCTACTTAAGTACCTCTCCCAAAATATTAAGTTGCTTCTGGCCAAAGTTTAACGAAAAAAAATGCCTCCAGGCCTCTCTCTCCTACGAACGACTTACTAACACGGATTTTATTTTATTTTATGGACAAGTTTGTTATTAAATCTTAAGGATGTCTATCTCTGTTTTATGCGTTTTTAAGCATATAATCCCCTCTGCAGAGATTTGTTTCAAAAGTTGCATAATACTTACAACCAACCTGCCAAATAGTGGTTGTTTTTTGTAAGAATTTCTTGGAAAGAAATGCTAGTTTTTTTTGGGTTTTAAAAATATAAATTGTAGTACAAGAAAGAAGATGGTCCTCCGACGGATGGTGAAGAATGAAGAATGGTTGTCTGGTTGTTTGTGTGATTTTCGAGTGAACCCAGACAAACTCAGAAGCTGCAACTGCATGCAACTCCGTCCGAGGCTGTTCATTCATGGCATGGTGCATGAGAAGTTGTTCCCCTTCGTTTTGGTTCA
This sequence comes from Hydroisotoma schaefferi, assembly GCA_034682405.1. Classification (NCBI taxonomy): domain Eukaryota; kingdom Metazoa; phylum Arthropoda; class Collembola; order Entomobryomorpha; family Isotomidae; genus Hydroisotoma; species Hydroisotoma schaefferi. The sequence goes on from JAQFZX010000165.1 coordinate 24,558, forward strand.
TTTTACGCTTACTTTATAGCGAAATATCTAAAGTCTGAAGTTTGGTTTGGTTTGGTTTGGTTTGGTTTGGTATAGTAATAAAGTATGGCAGTGGCAATGGCAATCGTCCCTCAAAAAGGGTTTAGTATTTATTTAGTAGAGATCACGGATTAGTCAGTAGCATAATAGAGTTCATGTAGTACTAGAACTGGACTAGAGGGCTAGGGCTAGGGTATGGGATATGGGAAACTGAAATTATTTTTTGAAGTTTATGGAGGTTTTTTGGAACGCTTATATCCATAATACTGAGTCGTAGCTGTTTCTGTGGTTGTTGATGATCTCTGATTAGTTCTGGCCTTTTTTCTAAAAAAAAGTTGTATCGGGAAAGTTGGGTGATGACATGGTATGATGATTTGATATCTTTTGATGACGGGCAGTGCATTGCATGGGCGACAATCGACAATGTTTGCGATGATATTGATAGGTTGAAAGTTGAACGGTCAAACTGAAACAGGTATCGCAACAGGAACAGCAACAATTGTTAACATTTAAAAACCAGGCCGTTCTTTACGACTATTTTTTAGACTTGTTTATAGCATGGATGGATCAGGCCTATTGTTTTTGGAATTAGCTGGATGGATGGAAAGATTATTGAAGGGAATGGGAATCATTTTTCATTATGTAATTTGTACTTAGTATCAATTTCCCCGTGAACGATTGCGTGAGTGTAATTTTTCCAACTTTACAGAAAGAACTTTGTTTAGTTTAAAGTTTAACTTATTAAATTGCATGCACAACAGTTAAGAAACCATTACTAAATTAAACTATACACGATATTTTAACCTAAGTTGTTTGAATCTCTCTCTGTATGCATATTAGATTTGGGTGTTTTTAATAACTGTTTTTCGATATCTCAAGCTTTAAGATAGTCATGAAATATAGAGATTGAGATTGGGACAAGACAATGCACAAGAAATGACTTCATCAGTCAAGCGAAGATGTAATGTGTGTAGAAGGCTTCAGATTTATCAACAGTACCACGTTTATCGTTCATTCATGAAGCAGTCGGGTTGCAGGATAATCTGTTAGCTGGACGACTGCAAAGTCTTCCAAATATCTTGTAAATCTATCCACCCTATCATTGAGATTTGGAGGTGTGATGAAATGTGTTTTAGTACTCTCCATTTCTCGTTGATTAATCTCCATCTGGTCAACTTGTCTAGCTAAGGTCTGTACTTCTAGCTCAAGTAAGTGGTTTTCCATTCGAAGCCTTGAGCGTTCCTGTAAGTTTCGAAATCTTTTACAGGTATTCAAAAACAGGCAAACAACTTTGAGTCAGGCTTTAATAGTACCCTAAGAGACTACCTCTTGCATCTTTTTATTCTCCAAGAAAAGTCGAAACCATGCTGGATGCATCCATCCTAAAATCACGTCCAAATCCTGTCGTACAATTTCCTCCATTTTGGCGACAGTATTTTCTGTAGCGATAGACATCTCCCAGCTTAGCAATTGGCGAAGCGTGTCTTTCTCATTGTAGACAGATTCACGGATCTATTTTTTATTGACTTTTTAGTTATCAATGTCATGCATGCAAACCACGTACCTTTTTAGCTATTAATTTTTAAATTCTACCATTCGAAGCCGTTCCAATAATGCTGCGATTTCGGCTTCAGGTCCCGAAATTTTATTTGCTGCATTTTCCTGCCAATCTCGCAACGATTCAGCCAGTTCCTGCATCCTCTTTTCTGTTGCGATCATTTGTCGCTCCAACTGTTGTATTACAGGGTTAATTTGAATGGATACACTTTTATAGTAACTTCCACTAAAGGGTTTTAAATTATTTTTACATCAATCACTATATGCCTATCTTACTTCGTCCATTTCTCTCAATTTTTCAGCAACAGCTTTCGCTATTTCTTCCTCACGGTTTTTAATAAATTGCTTCAGCTCTGCTCTTAGACGATCCAGTTCTTTTTTTAGGTCTCTCCATTTTTCAACCAGTGCCCGAACCTCGAAGTGATCGTCCCATTCGGACTCATCTAAATGATCTAATACTGGACCTAGTTCATCCAAGATCCCCTTCATATGGTTTTCCAATTTACTCATTGTATCTTGGATCTTCTCTGTCAGCCACTAAAAATAACCGATGGAATACCAACATACAATTGCAGTTAAAGCCATCAAACAATTTTTTTCAACTATGGGACTTTTCCGAGCTTTAAAATGATGATGAATATCCTACCGTAATTATGTACTCAGCCTTGTCAAACTCATTATTTAATAACGATCTCATCTTTTTATGCAAAGTTCCGAAAATTGTTTTTAGCAGGCCTCCCGTACTTTTGCACTCTACGCATTTTGGGTCTCCGTAAACCCCACCGTGAGGCTGAGGTCTTGGAGGTAAGGGGTATTTTTTTCCACACATCACATCACTTATCGAACCCCCTAAAAATGGATAGCCCCACAAATAATGCTTTTTTATAAAATTAACTAACGTAAAAGGTTAAATCAGCTTCGGTTACTCTGTATGGACTTTGAGATTGGGGAATACCTTCGTTAAAGGGCTTAGCAGGCCGTGTAGTTTTCTCCTTGAAGCCAATGCTAGTTGTAGGAATGATGACATCCGGTTCTTTTTTATTTGCTAATTTCTTCTCTTTAAGCATTTTTCGGTCCTTGGAAGGGTCCTCGGGTACGGGTGGGAAATGTTCGATTTTAGGGATATTAACCGGAGGTTTCTTCTTCCCTTTCTTACCCTTACCCTTACCCCCAGCAGCGTCCTTCCCTTTTCCTCCTTTATTCTTCTTGTCCGGAGTGTACATGAAATTCTCAAAAGGTTCCCCATGATAGCGTGTAAATGTGAGAATTCCTAAAATATATTGGGATATCGTTGACTAAAAAACCTCGGAAATACCGTTACGTTTAACAGAACCTTTAATAAAGAGATAGACGTACCGAAAAGGTCAAGGTCAAATTTTTGCAGTTTCCCCTTTCCCTTCCCCTTCCCCTTTTTCCCTTTGCCACCTTTCCCTTTTTTTCCTGCCATTTTTTATGAGTTATTAAATTGACATAAAAACGGAAGTTCGTCATACAAAATTGACTCTACAATTTATTACTAACTTCGCCACACAGTATAACCATGGCTCCGTTAGTAAACTGACTTGAATTTTGCCGTATAAAAAAGTGCCTTACAATTACACTTTTTTTCATATCCTCAACTAAAGTTTTTCATGACATTTTTATTAGTTTTTGCCACATTATTTTCACAACTTTTTCCACTTTTAGCAGATATTTATGCATTTATTTCATGTATTTACTTTATGCATATTTTAAATTTTGACGAAATTAAGAAACTGTATGCTAATCCTCTTAGCCTGTATTAAACGTATACCATTATGACCATAAAAGACTACAAAAATTGATTTGACTGCTTAAATGATAACTTTAAATACAAACATAAACGCTCAATCAGACATTGCATTCCTAAGATGTAATTGCCTCTTTCTTCAGGAGATACCCATCTTTTGCATAAGGAATGCGTAAATAAATATGCATTTATTTCACACATATAATAATCATTTCATGCATACAGCGATACAATACAGCAAATTCTATAGATAAACTATAAAAGCTCTTCTACTACAGGTACTTATTTGCATAAGACTTTGACAATAAAGCGTATGGATTGATAGACAAAGTAGTGGAAAGAAATGGGCAAGTAAGTAAGGTTGACCATGGAAATCCGCAAAGTCGCGAAAATTAGCCGCCCTCGTTAATTTAGCCGCATATATCCTGTACATGCTAAACAGGGTATCCCTCCCATGTTAAAGATGCTTCTAAGTATCTTTTTTCCTTAGATTAACCGCGGCTAATATTCCCGACTTTACGCTACCTACCTGTTCGGTGGGTTTTGACCGCATCAGATCACCCAAAAAAAATCATAACATCGACAGCGACACGACGACATCACATATTTCAGTAGTTGTCGGAAGGTAGGTAGGCAATGGTACGTGTACGGTTGTTTGCTACTTTCGGATTGAACTTCCTCTCGCTCTTTTTTCAAAACAATATTTTTTTTAAAGCCTGCTTTTGCTGAAACTAAAACTAAAACAAGCAGCTTTTTAGCTTTAATTACAATTAATTAGGGCAATTAATTACAACTCATCAATCCAATACTTAGGATAATTAAGGACAAGGACGAACAGTTTATTTACCTGTGGTTGATTTGGTGCTAAAGTAGTTTTAGTATTTGGTAGAATTTCCAGCGTGGAAGTCAATCGTGTAAGTTATTTTTTAGTTTTTGTGTTGCTATTTTTAAACAAATCTTGGTAAATTAGGTTATTATTCGTCATTCGTCATTCGTCATTCGTCATTCTGACCCTTCCTGACCTGACATCAGTTGGGGTTAGCGTTGACGTTAAATAAATATAAATGAGTTGATGGAAGTTTAGCAATATAATGTAGTTTATTTGGCAAAACACATTGGCCATTGTTGCTGTTTTTTCATTAAATATGCCGAATGTTGATGTTGCTTTAAATTTAAATACGGACGGACGGAAGAATCACTAAGATAGCTATGAAATTGTGACCTATGAACTCTGCATTTGACCCCAGAGTTAAAAGATCGGACGAAGGGATAACTTATTATTTGTGCCTGTAGATTACGGGTAGAATGACCTTAAAATGCTCTGATGGTTACATGGGCCTTGAAGGGTAGAAATAGGGTCATTTAGCTGAATTATAGGGTTTCCGCGGAAGGTCATTTGGCATGGAATATTGACAGCATCGCATCGGGTATTCAATCTTAAATTATAAAGTTTATTCAGAGTTTAGGCATATCCCATTTAAGGTCGAGGAATAAAAGGGTTTTTTAAATAGAAATTGAAGGGGCTGAAGGTCTTGTGTAATTGTCTATTAGTTGACGAAGGACAGGCGACGAAGACGAAGGGAAATATTGTTTGTGTCTTATTTTTATAGCGTTTAAATAAATGGAAATGCATAGGTTAAAAGTAGGATTGATTGATGGGTTGAGTGACAGAGTTAGTTAGATCGACTCAGTTTTGAATGAACCTTGAATTTAAACATCTCATTTACATTTTAAATAATGTTAAAAATTCAGTGCATCCACGCAAAAATACATCCACATTTATGGAAATATAGAAACTTTACATAAATGATTGACATTTTTATGATTATCGCTATAAACTGCAATTGGATCTTGAATTTGACACGCTGATAGAATTCTGTTCCTTGATGAAGTTTACTTTTTTCCGGCTATCTTTACAAATGTCAAAACTTTTTCATGTACGCATAATTAGACTGGAAAATATAACTGGCTAGTGTTGCATTACATTACTACAGTTTGCAGTTTGAGTAATAATGGAAGGTTAGTGGATAATGATTTCGCTTATCTAATGCTATGCTACGATTGTAAAGGTTTATAATCTAAATCTTCGGGATTAAAGTTGAAAATTATGTATGTTTGGTTGGATGGATTTAATGTTTAATTAAATATTACATTACGCATGAAATGACCATCAACTGTGGAATTCTGCAATTTTGCTTAATTCAGTTGAAGCACTTTTATTACTCAGAGACGTAGACAGACAGACAGATCCATAGAAGTACTGACGAGTGGAATAATTTGGCATTTACAATTTTTAAACCGTCCGTGCTATTTATAAAACAGTTATATGAAAGTAGTAGGGTGTCCAGTTATGAATATGTAATGTCAAAAGTAACCTAAGATTAAGTTTTTTTTAAATTGTAGATCTATGAGATGACATACGTGACCTTACCTGAGAACTTAAGCAATAATTTAAATAAAAACCTAATTGGATGATTAAAAAAGGAAACCATAATCATTATCGCGCTGAATGATGCGGAAAAATGACGAAACAAAGGTACAAATGAAAATCCATTTTATGGATAACCATAATCTTTTCATGGTTATACACACTAGGGACAGGAAGTGAATGCATTTTTTCATTTACTGTATAGTTAATGGGAACTGCTGTTAGTCTTTTCAATTCAAGTGAAATCTTATTATCTCTAAGGAGGAGTACGGTTTCCTCTGAAACCCTGGAACGAAAAACTTCATAGCGAAGATTAATACATTTAGTTAGTTGGAATGCCTCATGTGGTGGACGTTGAGGAGAAACAGCCTTTTCTGGAGGAAGAAGCTGGGCAAATATCTTCTCAACAGTTGCAATCTCATAGCAGCAAATCGCACAGTCATAACCAGCAGGTCAACATCAGTGTTTATGGTAATGGCGACTACAGTGGACCTAATGCTGGGACTGGGGCAAGTTCTAAAATGGGTCCAATTAGTAAATCAGAACATGCAGCTAGAGCTGCTCGCTCGTTGTACATAATGAAGCTACTTTCAGCCCTCTTTTACGCTGTTTCTTCATTTCTCATTACGGTAGTGAACAAGGTTGTGTTAACCAGTTACAAGTAAGGAGGACTTTTTTAAATTTTAAAACAAAAACATAAAAATACAGGATCAGGTAAATTAACGGCGTAATGTTGTCCGCAGATTCCCATCGTTCCAATTTCTTGCAATTGGCCAAATATGTACAACTATTGTTGTTCTGTTTCTCGCGAAACAAATTCGGCTCGTTTCTTATCCTCCCCTTGGAAAGGACTCGTTTCGAAAGGTTGGTATGTTTAATTTATGTTCGAAGTTGTTAAGTACGATTTTTCTTATAGCCTAACATTTTGCAATGATAACTTACAGATCTTCCCACTACCTATTATATTTATTGGAAATGCAATGACGGGTTTGGGAGGCACAAAAACTCTTAGTTTACCGATGTTTACTGCACTTCGTAGATTTTCCATTCTAATGACTATGGTTGCAGAATTTTATATTTTGGGGTAACCACCTGATGAGTTATTTTTTAGACTGTTCCTGCAATGATATTCCAGTAATTACGAAGTTTATGATTTTCAGAGTACATCCTTCCATGCCTGTTCAGATATCGGTTTACACTATGATAGCAGGAGCAGTGATAGCTTCAAGGTGAGTGTGATTTAATTTAATTTACTCAAAGTATGAATGCCATTACGGGAAGTTTCGTCAACGTATTAACTCTTGTATTTTATTTGGTTTTCAGTAACGATCTGGCCTTCAGTGTTGAAGGTTATACATTAGTCACTTTGAATAATTTCTTCACTGCTGCCAATGGTGTTTACATTAAGAAGAAATTAGACTCGAAAGAATTCGGAAAATATGGATTGATGTTTTATAATGCTCTATTCATGGCTGTACCAGCAATTCTTTTTGCTTATTTTAGCGGAGAAATAGACAAGGTAATAAGATAAACGAGATTCCCAAATCTCAAGACAACCGACTTTGTAGAGTAAACCAAAATGTTCCTCTTTTGAAAATATATTGTAGGGGCTCTCCTACGAAGGATGGGGAGACAGTACTTTCCTTGTTAACTTTATGATATCCTGTTTTATGGGTTTTATATTAAATGCAAGTGTAGTTATGTGCACGCAATATAACTCGGCTCTTACAACTACAATTATTGGATGCCTAAAAAATATTTCTGTAACTTATCTTGGAATGTTCATCGGAGGAGACTACGTTTTCCACTGGGTGAATTTTGTAGGAATAAACATAAGGTACGTATCATGTCATAAGATATATTTAAGTTATTAGTAAGAAAAATTATTAAAACTGCGTTCTTTATTGTAGCGTGTTTGGAAGTCTACTTTACACTTACGTTACGTTTAAAAGGATTGATGACGGAAGTGGGAAATGAACTTTGGGAATTATGGTTCTCTCATCAGTAACTAGCTCAAAGCCTAAACTAGTCTTTAAAACTTTGAACCACGATTGGTGCAAATTGAAACTGTGTTTTCAAACGCCATATAAGTAATTTGTGCTCTAGCTTCGCCAAAATTGTTTGTTATTTCTAGGTACCTGAGTCTGAAAAGATTGCATCAATTTTTATGTTGCACTGATAATTTTATATTATTTTAACCACATTCACGTTCGGCTTGGGTCCCTTTACTTAAATTATATTTTTTGTATTATAAATATTGCAGGGAGTACTTATCTTTAGCTAACCATTAGTCTTGCAGCTCAAAGCTGGGCTCTAAAGTTTTGCCAGATAATCAATATTTTAGTCAAATTATTTGTATACCGTGGATATTAAGATCACTCCAATTGAGAAAACTAATGCAATCGTCAGTGTCAGTATTTTGTGAACTTTTTTAGTCTAGCAGGTAAATGCAAGTGAATAAAGATTTACAATTTATTGTTCCCGAAACCCAATGTTTAGTTCCAATTCCAATATATGCCTAATTTTATAGTTTATCTTTCCGAAGTGTACTTGATTATGTCATACGCACGCCTGTAAAGATGCACACATTCTGAGAAAACATTTACAAGACATGTCCAGCAACATTTCATTAACCTTAAAAGGCATTCAGATTTCAGAAGGAATCATCATTTATTGAGAATGTTTCATTTTTTATGCCGCATGTAAACGCATAGCTGTCATTCATTGAACAAACGGACAGGTCACGGAAACAATGATACCATTAACGTTTAATGGAAGGCAAAAGCAGGTACATATTAGCGAAGATTGTAGTTGACACAAATGGCCGACATAAAGCTCGTTCTGAGCAATAGCATTTGGGCAATTCGTTTGACAAAGTGGGAACTCACTGCAAAGCTCAGTGACAGTACCTTCTTGAATGACCTGGTTAGAAAACAAACAATGTATTCAGATCACAGTTTAAAAGACAACGCTTACGGTTTTAAATTGGATAAGTATAAGTTAAACGCACAGTCAATTGAGGGCATCCACCCCCACAGATGCAGTAATTTGGTGTACCATTAGCACCCGGAAGACAGGTACCCGTACCGTTCTGAAATGCCACGGTACAGATAGTGGTGCACTCGTCATTCGAAGTGCATGAACTTGGAGGAACACTTACTGGCTATAAGAATAGACAAGGTATGCAACATAAATATTATTGATTTAGGTTCTATTCTATACGGGTTAGAAAAACATGCAATTACAGAAATGAAAAAGAAAGCATATTTATTTACCAAAGCGATTTGGCACAAAATGCAGTCCAGTGCAAAGATAACTACAAGGATAAACTTCAACATTTTTACCGTGTTTATTTTTAGTCTTTATAAACTTGAACTTGATGGATTTGAAAGCTGAATCAGACTGGCAAGGCATCAAAGAGGATAATGTCTTTTATTTATATGTGAATCTGTAATCAAGTCCCAGAACTCCTTGAATAGATGCAGACAGATTCGTATTACACATTACAACTTATCATTTTTATCACCAAAGTCTTTAATGATCATAGTATCCGAGCCATAAGGAAGACCTGACTTAGGAGAATATTGTCATTAACCTTGAATGATACTGTTCAAAAATCATTCAAAACATCAATAAAATACACAAACAAATCGACTTCGACATCAGCATATTACCAGGTCAAGAGTTCATTGCAGATGCTGGTTCTTAGTGTTGTGCTTATTTTAATGAATAATCAAATAATAATTCTGCAATAAAATGTGAGTGAGTTGGGAAAGTACAAATATGGAGATGTTGCATTGAAAGATGAGTCGTTGGTCGGATACATCACTTGTGCTAGAGTTCACCGTCAGGGTTAAACGCTTTTAACTGATAACTGGATATTTTGTCCAACAAGAGATCCAGAGGTTAATAAAAGCATCAACAGTCATTTGAAATTTAGATCAGAAATAAAAACAAAGATTCCAAAAGAATTACGCCTGTATTATATAATAGTATACAACAAAATGATATTTGGTTCCATCCATTATCCATTCCATAAGTCAATGAAAAGTGTGAACATAGGAAGTCTCATGAAATACGATTTTAGTCGATGGATTCGAAAAAGACAAAATCTAATAATAGTATAGCAGCCATGCAATAGTAAAGCAAGAAGTAGGCAGAGGCAACATACTTTACTGACTCTTTTATTTCATGACATGGCAGAGTTTCGAAATTAAATCTCAGTAAGAAACTTCAGAGACCTTTGACATGTTCGGAAGCCTTGTCGTATCAACATGTAAATGTGTCGAATCCCATAAGCTAACAAAAACATGTCAAACTACCATCAATATAATGTATACAAGATGAGTGATTGATGTTTGTTTGCTTAACTAATGGAAGCTACCACACACAATCATATTCTTGAGCAACGGCAATGCAATAATCATGATCATGATTCATGAATGCCATAAGTCAATGCATGTCTGGTTATGGATGGGCTTTTCTTTGAATCTCATCTCGACGGGATGAGATTCATCGCATAGTTCATTTCCCGTTCTACTACTTTGTTGTACTTATGCTTCATATTCAGTAAATAATTCACTGCATCTTAAAACTTTGTTGCATTAAATTATGTGTCGGATAAGCTGTAGCAATTGCAATGCAGTCCATGAAAATAACTTAAATATACTGCACATGGTGAGATCTGAAACGGCATTCCATGGGACATCAACATGATGGTTAACATAAGGTTATGTTTGCTTTTTTAAATTAAGGTTTCATGTTTTTTTTAAATTCAGAATGTCTAATGTTACAAGTTTCTGATCGTAGGAGGGTTTTTAGCATACGTTTTACAATGCAAAGGACAAGAGAACCTGAAAAAGTCTATTTGATTGATAATTCAATCTTTGAAGCTAAACATGTCCTGTAGTTAGTTACTTTTAATGAAGCTGTTTAGTTATGAATCTTTTGCTAACATAGCTTGAGTTTACTTTTGAGTTAAAACCTACCCAAAGATTAAGTTAATTTTTGTGAATGCTTTTGTTCTGGCTTTTGCCACTGAAGTGAATTACAGCTTCGTCATCCAACAAGGATACTGTTCACAAGGGATGAGATTCATTCATGAATGAGATCAATTCTGGAAGGATTATTGAATTACAAGTTACTATCCACTCCAACACTTCTTGTTGGTTTAGGTAGGTTTAATTAGCTTGAAGCGTTTTTCCTTTTTCTATGATGCTAAACACACAACTTAACTGCCATTGTTCCCTTACTTGGTGATAAAAATGCTTCTACCGTTATATGCATCATATTATAACTTGAACTTAATTCGATAAATGTTTCCAATTATTTTTATTACAATTAATTATTGATTCACGCTCAACTTGAGATAAACTGTAGCATCTTATCGAGTTACCTCTCAAAAACTTCAGTGAGTCTATTCACATTGATAATTCCTATGTATAGTTCATTTATATTGCTTATGCTAATCCGTCATGAACAGTTCGTTTTGTAAATAATTAGTCGCCATCATTTTTCAATCCATCAACATCAATAGCAGTATTACTACTGTCTTCATCCCCCTCTGTATCACTTGGATAAACTGGGGGCGGCGTTGATGCTGATTCTCGACTTATACTTCTTCTACTGCTTCCCTGACTGATTTCTGGTTCATCTTCAGTATCGTTTTGGGGCGAAACAATAGTATTATTTCGAGCATGAGACATTCGCCCACAATCACGACACCCAGGAATGCTGCACCCAACCCCAGGGGGGAAGTTAATCGGTCTACCGTACAGGGAAGACATTTCCGGAAAACTAGTCTGAGACTGCGAACTGAGGGGCTGGCTCTGCGAAACACTAGGGGCAGCAGTTGGGGGAAGTGCAAAGTGATAAAATATGTTGGAACTTGCCCACAACGGAGGGGGATGATGATGATGATGATAGGGTAGAATTGATGGCAAACTGTACGGATCCTGTATAACTGTAGACGAACCGGCGGACTGCTGTTGCTGGGAGAATGAGGGGATTCTAGGTGAAGGGGTGGGAACTGGGGGCATCATTTGCTCAACTGAGGGATTGTGACTTCGGCTGATGAGTGATAAACTTGATAAAGGTAGGGAAGATGTGGTTCTAGATCGCTGGGGCTTAACGAAAGCGGATACTCGCCTGGATGATGAGGACAGGTCTGTCGGTTGCCTTGCGGGGGTCCAAGCAGCCAAGTAGGATTGCAAAGCGTTTCCTGTGCATCTAATAAGGGTTCATAGAAAGGGTTTTAAAGCTTAAAAGACATTCTTAAAAAGCCAAAGAGACTAAATTTTTATTTTCGGTGATTTTTAGAAACCTTACTTGTGGTTTCCATGCTTGTTAGCCCCAGTATGCGCTACGGGGGAGTGTTGAGATCCGAGCTTTTGAATCGTTTTTATTAAATTGTGATCATTCTGTAGCAGAGCTCGGTCCAATAAGGAATCTTCATACGTTGGAAACAATCGCTTCAGCACTTCCTTCGGGGTTGGTGCATGGTGATTGTGCATATGATTTTTGTTAATTAGTTCCTGAACTTGGTGTCTTTTATGGGGTTTCCTTTCAACCAGGGGTTTAGCCGACGCTGGACGTTCTATTGATTCAGCTTGAGAGGAGGGTGAATCTTTAATTGATACAATTCCAACTGTTTTCTGGAATGGTATGTTCGCTTCTACTTTTACACGTTCGAGTAATGGTGATTTTGATGATTGATTACGGCTTGGTTCTTCAGAATCGGAAATTTTCATACCGTAAATTGGGCCTGGTGGTAGGGCTCTTATTGGGGATCCGGTTGCAATCGTTCTCAATCCTAATGCTACAGCATCTTCAGCAGCTTGTTGTCTTTTTAGGGCAACCTTTACAAAATTTGGCATCTTACTTACTTGTCCATTCTATAAAAAGTCTATAAAGAAGTTGTCTAAGGGGTTTTGTGTGACTATGATTACCTGAGCTGCCATAACCCTTTGTCTCTCAGCAATAAGGTTGCATTTTGCACAGGCACATAGTCTGAAACGACAGTGCTTTTTATGACCTTTTAACCAGGAGATCATTCCGTGGTTTCTACACCTAGCACATTTAGGTCTCCGTTCTTTCTCCATTTAAAAAACTTTAATTCAGACGATAAATGTGACAATATGACTCTTTCTACGACTTTTAATACCCTCGTGAGTAAAAAAATCAATTGAACAATCCAACTGGCAATACTTCAGTAAAAATCTTAAGCCTTGTTGTGACTTGTGACCATAAGAAGGTTCTATCAAGAACTGTTTGTAGCAAAGATTTGAGATAAGTCACCCTCTCTCTCTTTGTAAGTCAAAGCGGGTGTAGAGATTCGAGACGGATGAATGACTAGCTGAATCGGATCTTTTAGTGCGACTTCGAAATGAATCTGTTGGCGATGATGGTAAAAGTAAAGATTTACATCATGGGAATTGGTTACCTCTTCATCGTTCTTGTTTCATCTAATATGACAACTCGTCCCTATGAATGTACCACCGACCGACGGATGGACAGAGTGCTTTTTACCGAGGGAATTAACTGTAACTAGAAAGCATACAAATACATCCCATTGGAAAAGAACCGAAGGCATGTCATGATCACATTTCTTTTCGGAGTTTCTATTTATTTTAACAATGTGGAAATGGGTTGGAGATGCTACGGGGCATTGTGGTGGGAATCAGGTTTCTTTTAGGCAAACATTTTTCCATCTGCCAATCTGATTAGTTGAGATCGGTTCTAGCTCCCTTTGTTTGTTCACTGATTGTGTTATGAATACCCGATGCCAAATATCTGGTGACTTTGTCCAACAACGGTTCGCATCGTAGTCCAACCATCCCACCAAACCGTCCTTATCCAATATTCATCCAAGGATAAACACTCTCCAACAAAACTTCCCGAACTTCAAGTTAGGATAAGCAAGCACTCTCCCAGTGCTTTTGTTCCCTTAAGGTATCATGATCTGAACAAATTCAATTAGTGTGGTCCTTCACTACTTAATACGTATCATGGTATGGCATAACAATTGAGCGTTCGTGTCAAACTTTACTTATCCCAGGTTTTTATAACTACTTGAAATGGGTTCATTTACTCCTCAACGTAAATATTCTTTATTGTCTGTGTATGCATATCAATAGCCAAAGTTAGGTAGATGATGGGTACTTCCTTTCCCTGACCTTTTCCACTTGAGATTTGTTTTTGTACTTTTTGTACTGCACTATTTCCTGTGTCTCATCTTAACTACTGTACCTATGGTATAAAGATAGTTACAAAAATAAACAAACCTACAAACCCTGCAGTATCATCATAATCATTAATAAATCATATTTTGCAATAAAGCAGTATCAAAGCTCTATACGCTGTAATCATGACTCTAATTAAATTTAAATAAGTTTTACACATATACGAAATATCAGTATAAAGTTAACTCATTGTTTTTATTAAAAGTTATTTAAAGTTATTTACATCAAAGCACATACAAATTACGCATTGGTATGCATAAGAATCAGTTATAGGATATAGCAGTAAAATCGTACAAGTTAAAAACTCACTATCCAATCCGCAGTGTCTAAATTACTAGTTGGTTAGTTATTCACGAAACTCAGAATGTTGTTTTTAAGACCCAAAAATAAATGTAAAGACATGAAAGTATTCCTGTATTTCGAAAAGAAATATATTATCCCAAATCACACGAAGGTCGATAAGTAAATAAAATCCTTGCTTGTTAATAGCATCTAGAGTTTCCAAGCATTCCTCATCATCAAATCAAAATAGGCATCGTTGTCGATCGATGAGCTGACGCCAGCGTAATAATCCAGGAACTCGTCATATGTCACCTGTAATGTATAAAGAACAATTATTTTGTCGATCAATTCTTGCAACCTCGTCTACAATCTATGGACCAACGCATATTTTCTTATCAAATTTAATTCTACCTTTTTATGCTTCTGAAATCAATAAAAATCCAATATGTTGATAGCAATGGAAGTGTGCTTGTTCATACATAAAAGTAAGCCCTATCCGTCAACCATCTAATGAAACATTAACGTGTCCGAATAAATACTGAACAAATAAAATGTACCTTAGGGCTAGAAAATAAACTCGAGGAGCGAAGCAGATTATTACTGCTGATGAAATTATTACAGTACACTCTAAACAAACGCTTATACTCGAATCTAAATCACCTCCTTCAAGCGAACATACCTTTTACATTTGAATTATTTCAAAGACTCTCTTAAGATCTAGTATACGCCCTGGATTGAGAAAAGGTGCTGGACTGAATCAATAGAGAATGAAGTAATAATTTATGTATTTATGTCTACTGCCTAAAACACAAACCCTTATCCATAATCCTTTCTATAAGTGAACATTAGGCTGTTTTTCTTTACCTTTCCATCAATCGTCCCATGCTCTTCAAAAACTTTAAGGAACCGTTGAAGTATTTGTTCTTCAGTCTCTTCGCCGCTTAAGTATCTCGGGTTTGTTTTAACGTTGTAAACGTTTTTCAAATCCTCAACAGTCACAACTCCGTCCGCAGTTCGGTCAAGTTTATGAAAGGCTTCTGCGATTAATTTTTTCCGGTTGTTATTCAAAGGGGGCTAAAAGTTTGTAGATTGGATCAATTTCAACAATGAAACAGTTACTTGCTACTATAATCTATTTTCATCGCCTAGTCAAATACTAAAGCTTAAATTCTATGACAATTAGGTAAACAAATTTTACCCGTAATGTTAGAAGGAACTCATTTATGCTGATTGACCCACTTTCATCACGGTCAAACGTGTTAAAAAGACTCTTTAATTCTGAAGGATTGAGTCGCAGTCCCGAATCATTCATGCCTTCACAAAACTCTTCAAAATTAAGGGAACGATTTCCATCGTCGTCCATTCTCCTGAAAACTCTGAAATTTTATAGATTTTTGTTAGTATTTTTTGTAACCTCATATAATGTCTGCTAACTTTGGAGCGAGTAGCCTCCTTTTCTAGTAAGATTAATGCCAAAATAAGTTCGTAAAATATGAAACTTACTTTCCCATCGCTAGAATCCCCGTAGAACCCCTTGCTAAGCAAAGGAGTCTTAACTTCTCAACTGCGTCCTTAGCGCTTCCTAGCTCCACCCTGGCTTTCGACATCATCTGCTCTTCGTTGCGGGTCATAGACGTTCTTGGACGCTGCATCTGCAAACGGACAAAGTCAGCTTGAGACTGAGGTCGAAAAGGCAAATTAATAAACTTATCTAGTACTGTTTCACACAACCCTTGCATGATAACATCCAGTCATTTTATCATTGTTTGCATAGTAAAGTATTACATTATCATAGTTAGATACATTATTATATATTTTGTGTGCTGAGCTTAAACATGGTTATGAATTATGATATAAGCACTGTCAGGGAGGTTTTAGATTTAGTAATTGCACCATTACATTATGGTGGTTTGCTTTATATGTCTACCTGGAATGCTAATCGATTAGCTGGTTTCTCCTCTAGACCAAGTTAAATACTGCTTTATTTATAAAGGAATGTTTCTAGAGTTGGTAAAAACCAAGTTTAATCCTGAATATTAAATCAAAGGTTTTCGTAAAGCTTCAGAAATATGGGGCAACGAAATGGGACATTAAAGGAAGGGTGGAATTTCCGATACTGTCTCTCTATTTCTAAAAGCATTCTCAACCAAGCAATACTTGGTGTAGAATCACCGGGTTGAGAATGATTCAATGAGACTTTCCCGTCTACCTAACCTACAAACTTTGCCATATCAATATCAATGCCACTAATATACGTATAGTTGATGTGTCGATAGGAAGGACAGAAAAATTACAATAGACAAAAAATCAATCAACTTTGTCAGCTTATCGGCCGTGTGTACGTCTTAATAAATAATCAACGCTCAGTCATTTGAGATTCACTGACATGGAGAAAAATATGTGGCGTACTTTGCAATTATATGCTACTTTTTTTATTACTTGATAATCAAGAAAGTGGAATTATCTGTTTGATCATGTTAGATAAAAGCTGAGGCAAAGAGTTCAGAGTGTGGAATTGATATTTCCATAAAAGCCAACGATCCTTCAAGACAACCTTAGTGGTTACGGTTCACCACAGACAAACCTGCAACCTCAATTCTCAATATTCTCATTATAATCAGAATTGACCTATAGATGAAAGCACCACTTTATGTTTTATATGGGAATTGACTACAAGAATCTTGCCTAGAAGATCTTTACCTAAAGTTATAAACCTGCATAAAATATCACAAGCAATGCAAGTGTG
Organism: Hydroisotoma schaefferi; assembly: GCA_034682405.1. Lineage (NCBI taxonomy): Eukaryota > Metazoa > Arthropoda > Collembola > Entomobryomorpha > Isotomidae > Hydroisotoma > Hydroisotoma schaefferi. The sequence goes on from JAQFZX010000165.1 coordinate 41,597, forward strand.
TGAGTTGAGTTAAACGTTAACTCAACTAAACTTTCTCATGCTAGTAACTAAGCTGGCTTTTCTCAGACTTGGGGCTACTGAAACATATTTTGGTAGAATGCATCTTCATTGTCTCTTATTATTCCTTAATGGGAAATAAATGATGGAAAATACCTAATTACGTAGAACATAATCACATTTTACAGGGATACATGCAAGTCATAAAAGCTAATAACTAATTAGTGCTATAGACTTCAGCTATAAAATGAATTACTGAAATAGTTTGGTAATGTTACTTCGTTTTTATGATGTGTTAAAAGGTTTCGCCCTCAAATGTTACACTATTCCATCCAACTAAATTGGATCCTAGATCTACACACCATTACCATACCACGAGGTAGGTAAATTTAATGTAATGAGAATGAGAGTAATGAGGTTTGTCCGTTAAAGTGACAATCGCTTGCTACGTTTGTGTATTACAGTAGTTGTAGCCGTACTCATTACTCACCATTGTTGAATTACTGGCCTTGTAGCTTGTCCAGCGGAGACTAGAGAATCTTAAATGTTTTCTGTGGACTGTGGTTGTTACTACAATCTACGATTACGACTGATCGTATTATATCCGAGAGAAATGTATCTAGTGTCTATCACTTCGATGAAATATTGTACTTCTTTCCAAATAATTCAGCAGTTTTTCAGTAGAACAGAGAGAAACTGTTTGTTAAATAGACTTTAAAAATTACTGTAAATTCAGACTTTAACATCTTAGCCAAGAAGAGAAGCTAATAAAGAGGCAGAAGGCCGGATGTTGAGTAGAGCAAACTAAGAATTACTTCTGTACGCTTGGCTGGTATCACTAAACAGCGTCAGCTTGAGTTCATGCTTTTATAATAGAGGAATTTTTGACCGAAATGTGATGTTTTTGGGATCGGTCAATAAAGACTCTGCTTCTTTGATCTACTAACTCAATACTTCCAGTTTTATGCATGCATTATTAATAACTATCCACTCTCCCGTGTCTAATTTTGCGCCTGAGAAAGAAAACTGAACTTCCCCAATAATGTATTGATATTGATGTCTTAACTTGTTTCTAACTGCATTCAAATACAGACAACCTTACATTCAAAGCATGTAAAACTAACTAAAAGTCTCACCAACAAAACTTTTTGTCTTTCTCTGGCACAGTGTACGGGTATGTATTCTAATTATAATAATGATATCGTGGAGAAAGTAATAAAACCACACCTCTTCTTATGAGCTGGCAGTAAGCTAAGCAGGCATTAGAAATATCCACCTTAATATTGAGTGCTACATATAATGTACAAAGAGCAATCTTTTAAAAACTATTGCTTTTACTTCTAGCAACTTTAAAAAAGTCTTTCGTGACGATTGTGATTGGGAATGAATAGAACGTTACAATATCCTAAATACAATGCATGCATCTTATAGCTAGTTGAAGTTTGCTCGAGTGTTTCTACTTGTATTACACTTCACTCGCGTGTAACGAGCAAACAGTAAAAAAACATTTATAGCGTAGTTTAGTTTGTATGATGAACCTAAAATTTTAATGGCGTACCATTCAATAGTTTGGTAACGTATTTTATACATGGAAAGATACTACATTACTGCATAGAATGCCTTAGCTCTATATCTTTCAGGAAACTCACGCTGTTCTTACAAAATATGCTCGCTATTGTTTAGATGACTGCCATTGATAATGTCTTTAGGTAAATCTTTCCGGTTATTCTCCAACATCTTTGCTTAACAAACAACATAAAATGAACAGATTCTCCATAGTTTAATTGTTTTCATTAAATAAAATATTCCCATTCAGTTTGCTACACACTCCATTCACAAACCATGCATGAGCAAATCCATACAGTATGTAGTACAACCTGTTCAAACTAAACTAATCATTCAAAAATTGTCAATTTACAAGCATACATAATAACACAAGTGTCCAAGTACCTCACTTAGTATTACACCATGCAAACAAATAGTATAAGCAGAACTATCAAAATACCAATATATAGCAATATAGAAGTCAATGAACGTTTTATCTAACTAGAGAAAATTACAATTAGAATTCTACGCAGAAAAGGGGGTACACATGACACACCCACTCTGTTTCCTAGAGTGAATAAAACAGAGAAACGAACATTGCATTGATTAGCTTCCAGTAATATACGCAATGAATGACGGACACGATAGATATCAATTAACTGTCCCATCTCGATTAATTATGCTTTTTCCTCTATACTCTACTCTATCACCCATCTGCCGAAATAAAAAAAAGCGTGCATAAAAGTATATTTCTCTGAATTTTAATAGATTTATACTGCCTCAGATGCATGTGTCTAGCTACTGGTCGTTTACCTTTCCTAAGTTCGTGAAGAAAACGCCCTAATCAATAATTAAGAGAGAATATTATATCTCTTGTCCTGCTACTGCACTTATTTCCTAATACTATTTATTTATTACTTTTAGCTCTTTCGCAATGATATGCGGTGTGCTAATACGTTTTGCACCACTTTCCCTTCCATAAAATTCACTTGGTGAAAGTTTGGTCAATACTCGGCTTTTATATGTTAGCTAACTTAATCTGATCGAATTTTTTTCAAGAGGAAAGGCCGGAAATTGTTGCTTCTGATCTTTCCTATGAATGGGGAAAGTTTGATATGAATTGGCAGTCTCAGCCTGAGACTTCAACTTGTTGTTTATGCTCACAGAACAACATATCCTCACAACGGCAAATTCTTATCATTTTTAACTCTTACTTCCTGTAATAGTAATAAATTTGCAAATTAAGGAATGGGTCATACCTTGTGCAACGTTGATTCGCAGTAATTGTCCGGGGGAGGATGAGTTAGACATTCTGTAACGCTGAATGAGCTCGCACTCAACGAAGCCGACATGCGAGATCTGCTATAAATAGTATAGAAAAAACTTTCTCAACGCTACTTTTCTAAGATCTAAATCTCAAATCCTTCACATCATGCTTAAAAAGTTGTTAGTTGTTAATACAATTTGAAACTTTAAACAGTAGACAAGCTAGCCACACCGTTTTATATCATCAATCCAAAGCATCGTCAAGGCTAAGTGTTTATTTTAAGGTTTCCCCTAAAATGAATGCTAGTGTCTTATAAAGGAGACATTTCACCGAGACGGATTTTTTTTGACAGGAGTCATATTAATCCGGACCAAACGTTAATTGTGAAATGGCTAATAATACTTTTTGCACTTACTTTAAGTAAGGATTGGAGGAATAGGCTCTCCTCCCAAACATCATTGGCAGTTGTTGGGTTGAAAAGTAGCAAACCGCTAACCATGTTATTATTCCCTTAGACTATGAGCCTCGATTTAAATGGGACAACAATCTTTATTTCATCACTGAAAGCATTGGAAGTAAAATGGATCGGTTGGTCGGTATTCATTGAACTCGACGGACGATGCTTTCGTCATCAAACCTAGCAATAAAAGGCAAGGAAAGCGTAGGGTAGCTGAGTATAACTTGATATTTGATAAACGAAAGTAAATGTCATGCAATGCATTTGATAATGCCATATGTATTTTATGTTAAGGTTCATAGTTACCAGTTAACCTCACGTAACATAACGTATCAAATTGCAATATCAAGTGGGCAGCCATTAAGCTAAGAAGAAAAAGCCAATGGAGCAAGTGTAGGTATGCATATGAATGTTGAATATGGTTTTGAATCCTTTATAAAGTGTGCTTCATGGCCATTACAATGGGAAAAACTATCCGGCAGTAGGAGAGGAAACGGGTCAAATCGATAACCAAAATTGCGTGGATTTACACTTTCTTTAACAGCAGAGAAAGGAGCAGGTAGGGTTTAGTAAAGTCTACGTATGGTTAGTAAAGTTATGATTGCCAGGGTACGTGGCCCTAATCCCAATGGTGGGGAACCGTCCAAAATATACCGTCACCGTGCTTTTTGTATCCAGTTGGGAGTATTATGATGACGCCTGACGATATTTTTTTTCCTTTTATTTAATACAGTTGTCTAGCAATGCAACTGCTTATGATTTCCTTCCCCCTGCCCCCATAATTTGTCAGGTAGAAAAACAGCAAGAAAAAGGCAAATTAAGGAAACTATGGCCCTAATTTGCTTTACGTTTCCTGTTTTTCTTGAACGTTCTAATAACCAACACCATTATTAGTCGAAAATAGTGTTATGTAGTGCAAGGTCAATTGGTCATGAATTATGGCAATTTTGTACCTGCTGCTTTGCACTTGCACTTTGTTTCTTTGTAAATCTCGATGTATTATTACTCGTGGCTAATGTAAATCCTTGAAATAGACACACTTGAGATGTAGGTTAATGGGGAATCTAATTTTTTAACCCAAAGGTCAACTAAATCAATCCAGCTTCGAATCCACATCTTTTTGTTCCTCCCCTTAATCAATCATGTCAAATTTTTTTTAAATAATCCTACAAATATAACCCCTACTGCCATATAATATATTTTATCTTTCCACAGCCAGTCATGGATAGGTAATATATGGAGTCGATCTCAGTCATTTTTATTTGATTTATATTTATTTTTGCTGGTTGAACAAAGAAGAAGCGATTGGAATTGGAACATTACAGCTTTAACGTTTTGAGGACTCAAAAGCTCGAACAGAGCTGCTCTCTTCGCAGCTTCAATATGAACAAGTCCGCAAGGTTACTACGAGAAGTCAGTAGAGAAAGCGCAGCGCAAGAAAGTTTTCCCTTCCATCATGTCTAGTTTTTACTAAACTATTGAATAAAATGAGACATTCTGCTCATACAATTTATATACCCAGTATCAACCGTTCCAGAATTTCATTATTTTGTTTCAGAATTAAAATTAGAACTATTCCTTTATTCAAGGCTAAAATTGTCCTGGAAAACTATATTTATAATCAAATTAATCAATAATTTATTAAATTTCAAAACTTTTATGCTTACAGCTATGAATATAAATGTCAATATCAGCAGCACATGGATATTACGTACTTTTATGCATTTATTTTCACTGTATTTGCAATGAAAGCCTGACTTTTTATCGTCGTTTTTTTTACGTACTTTAAGATCGACATTTATTGAAAATAAATGAAGTTGAACATGGTTAGTGCTTTTATTCAATGCATTAGCATATGCGGCTAATATGAGGGCGGCTTGTTTAACTAAATATAATTTATAGTAAGTTATATGTATCTCAAAGTAGGTTACAAATCACATCAAAAATAACTGCATGCAGCTTGTTTTTGGGTATTTTGTTCTATTACTTGTTTAAGTCCAACATTGGCTCTTAACGCAAAATGATATTTGGAAAACTGGTTCACAGACTTTAAATATTTACTTTTCATCACAATGCTCTCGTTAGTGCTTTGCTATAAACCTTAAAATTCCATCAACATTGCATACGTGATCGAGTTATTCATCTAAAGAAAGCTGAACGAAATGAAACTCACTCAGTATTTATCATTCAGAAAAATGCTCCATTTGCAGATTTCATGCTATTGTTAGTGATCCACTTTATGTAAAAATCATAAAATTGCAAACCACAATTGATACACATGGTTGTTCAAGTTTGATAAAGTAAATAACGGCTGATCTTCTAAAGTCTGTCGTATGAACAATCAAGTCATATTTCCCTGATCTGATTTACGTTTATTTCATGCAAAATAAGACAAAGAAAAGCAAGCTCACATTTTCATATGAATTTATTACCTAGCATAGAACCTTTTACAGATTTATTTAGTTATATACAGACGAAAATCAGTAAAAATAGTACGATATAGGTTAGTTAAAGCCAAACATCCGAAGATGAAAACAAGATCTTGGATTCTTGCAATCGACTCGCATAAATTAACTGTCAAAAGATTCCTCTATCCATTAGCTGGATGCTGGATCCATCGTTTTACTGCAGCAAAAGTACCCTTTTTATATAACAATCAAAGGCTATGCAATAACCCGGTATTCATTTCTCAATCTCCATTACCCATCTCTTACTGGACTTGGTATAACTTCACTGGGTTCTACGACTCACGGCTCCCTATTAAACTTCGTTTGGACCCATCTGGTTCGGATGAAGTGGAAATTCTCATGAGACTTGGAGGGATTTTATGCGGTCGAAATTTATAACTCAAGGATTTTGGACTGTAATTTCCAACCGAGAAATGGGAAGCGACTACCACCAAACCAATAACCTAACCAGCATGGCTTCTACTAGACTTTATATACCTTTCCCTTTGTAATATTTTATTGTACTTTCTCTCTTGGTATTTCGAACCCTACCATAGATTTCCCTATATCCCATTTCTTGGCATTTCAACTCGCAACTTCTTCACTGACTCTCTTTCCCTTCTGATGCATGTAGGTTGTAGGTGGATGGAAGTCGGAGGAAGGAGACATGAAGAGGAGAGAAGTGTTATAAATTACATTTATATGATGATACCAACCATCCTTCTCCATTTTGGTACTTATTCTATTAAATACTATCCATCCACTTTGTAATAATAATAGGACCCAAGCGGGCATTAAAGTATTACACCTTCTTCCTTTCCTTCGCAGAATTTTATTCCCCATTACCAACCAACCGTCCGTAGTTTTGTAAGTAAAGTATAATGGTTTTGGTACATTGCATTTTGAGCTTCTGGTTTTACTCCAACGTGATATGACGTGTAATAAGATTTGATATAAATACCTACAATCGGACACTTTGTAGATATTCTGGATATTTCATTGCTCTGTGTAGCATTAAGGTATATTTAATGCTTGTTAGAATGGTAGAGTTTAAAACATGTTAAAGGAGACAGAAGTAGCAGTGTTAGAACAAACCAAATGTATAGTTGAAAGTTGTAGATTAACTTTATGTACTTACTTTAGATCGAATGTTCAGTAGTACTGGAGAAGTACACCAAAGCAAAGCTACGAAAGTCCTGCTAGATTTGGTTGGAAGCAGTTTACAATTAACGAAATCACTTTAGATGGAATATGACCAAGGTAGATATTAAATTTATATTAGTTTATGACATATTTTGCATACAAAGTGATGTTATTAAACTGATGCTTAGTTCTGGTACTTGGAGGAGCCCGCAGTACTGTGGGATGAATGCTTTTGGAAGTAGTATTCAGTGCTTTGTTGATTTCATAAGTTAGCCGACAGTTTCATTTTGGTTTTATACTAAAGTAAAGCTTGCCCTACTAGCCAAAGTTTTAGTTGGTTGAGGTTTATTTCATGAGTTTGTAAACCAACTCATGAAATGAAATGTTGTTTGGTCCCATAAAAGTAAGCTATCAAGCGTGCATAGGGGATTTCTGAATTAAACGGAACACATCACATCAAGCCCTTTTTCAGAAGACTGCATCAGCAGCACACAAAATGACTGAACTAAGCCTAGTTTTTAAAGCTCATTTACATTTGAGGAGCATATGGCATTTCATAAATGTGTACATTTAAATGTTAATGGCATCAATTCAAACCGGTTCCGTCCAAGCAACCAGCTAACATACGTGGAAACTCTGTATTGAAGCAAATATTATGAAAATACATTATTATAGGATCAACTTTTATTGTCATTGCCTTCCTCATTATGATTAATGAACTCAGTCAGTATACGGTAAGGTATGCAATTGTTTTAAGCAATGTACCTCCATACTAGCTGCTTAAAAACTTGTTTTTAAATATTAAAAAACAGCCAATCTAGTACAAATTGGCTGCAACCAGAAATGTTTTTTCTTAGGAAAAGTCATCCTTCCGTTGTAGGCACGATGAGTAAGAAAATGTAGTTTAGCTTAAGTGCAGAGCAGCCAAAAGCAAGCAAGAAAGAACAAAAGAGGTAATTTCTTTTCCTAGAAATAGGGAAAGAAGAATGAAAAAAATTCAATCAAAAGGGAAAGAAGAAAAATTGCTTACTTTTGAAGTAAAATCCTTAAAGTAAAAGGGATTAGGAAAAGTTTCAGTTTGTCCTTTCACTTTCTGCACTGTAGTCGAGAAACTTTGTCCCATTCCATTAGGTGGAATGTCTTTCAATAATTTGTGGTTGGGATTAGGTTGGGAGTCGGAGGAAGGCATAAAAGTTGTATTGTATCCATTTTTATACTAACTTTCCATTTCCATTACATTCTCTACGATACTTCTTTCATCTAAAATGTTAAAGTACAACCGTATGTTATCTGTGTAGGCCTTATTATATTTTTGTTGCTTTCTCTGTGATTTTTTCCTACAGATATTTGGCTTAATGTTCTCGCTTCTGGTTAGACATTTCTGAATGTGAAGTTAGTTTTTGTTTCAATACGTTGTATAACCCTGAGAACTTTTATCGTGACTGTGGAACTCTACTCTCCATGCTCTACTTACTAGTTCGACGCATTTGCTGATTGTAATATAAAACATTACGACTTTAATAGCCTAAAAAATGATTAGACCACAGCACTACTGATACTAAAAAAACACAAATTACTGACTGTACTGGTGTACAAAAACAATTTCCTGTTGAAATCATTTACGTCATATTTAAAAAAAATTATCCTGAATTGTTTTTAAAAGGCTGGTTTATTTTAGTGCAAGAACTTGAGCGTAAGTAAACATACTAATTGACGCTAACTTGCTAACTAATAAGAGTTTATTTAGGAGATCAATTAAAATAAAGGTATATTTTTCCAAATTCCACCTATCATTATTATAAAATCGATATGTACTAACAACTGTCGAGAAACCAATACCATAAAGTTCTTTCTATTCGATTACGGAGTGAAAGGTCCTTTGCTTGTCAAGTAGAAAGTTGAAGTTGCCATTTCAAGGAAGATTTCCGTCAAGCACTGAACTGACTAACTGAGCTGAAACTGGCTGAAAAAAATAGAAATGAAATCTAGATTGAGAGCCAAAGCCAAATGGGAAATGTAAATAGGGACGGAAGAGGCTTGAGAAATGATTGAAAAGCTAACGATCCCGTGACAGATTTTCAATTGAATTTGATCTGACAGCGAAGTTTTATCCGTGTATTGTGTATTTCTAATCGGTATATGTGCATATGTTCTCTCCTTGCTTAGATCCTTCTGTACCGATCGAATTGAAATGTCGTGTCTCCAACGACCGTCCTTAAATCCTTCTAAAGTGAATCCAAATACGAAAAACAATGCTTCACAAAGGAAACGACTCTGTCATGTCAGATCAAGGGAATCAAAATTTTTACCAATGTGCCTCTCGACATGACATCTAAAGCCTGTAAGTCTCACCTGACTGTTCGGTGATGAGACTTTTCCAAGATTGAATACATTTTTTCACCCATATCCATCTTTAAGATCCTAATAAACCTATCAAATAGCGAATCTTTCTTTCCATCGATTTATTAAGGGACGGTTAGCTGTACAAAAATGTTTCCTTAAATTTGGGAAAAATAGGGTTGAAATTCCATTTTCTGTCTAATTTTTTTTCTGCTTTGCTTTTATTCATTGCTCATCCAGCTACAGCTTTATTCGTCGGTCAGGTCAAACACTCAAAGGGATAAATCAGCATGAATAATAACATTATCTACTAAAGAAAATAATGGGACATTCATTGCCCGTCCAATGTCAAGTTAACACTCCTTCAATTCAAAAGTCTCTCCAGTAATACGGCAGACGGATTGGAAGCACTCAAAGTCACAGCAGGCAATTAATTAGGGTGCCTACACTACACTCCATTCTCCAATCATTCAACTATGCATGCAGGGAAATAAAGCTGCTCTGTGTTTCCGTTTCATTTTATTGAGTAAAATGTCGCGGATGTATGGCCAAGCAAGAACAGAATAATAATGTGATTTGAGTAAATAAAATTATCAGAGTAGGTGAATCCGTGATAAAGCGTGATCTTCTAGGTTATATAGCGTGATTGTTTGTAAAAAGACAGAACTGTGACTATGAAATTCTATCTAATCTCGATTTTGTAACCTCTATTCTCAATTCATCAGGATTGTTTTGTCCTTTTGGCCAGGGAAGTAATGTGTATACTCGCTCGCTCTCCATTGAATACTTCAACGTCTTAAACTGTGATTTTGATTTCTATGATTTCATCATCCTGTTTTGACAAAGGTTAGGAGAAAGCACTGTACAGATACTACTTTATCTTAAGTAATGGGTGGCTTTTAAGTATTCGTTCCATATTAATTCCCAGGAGAAAAGATGGAAGCAAATTGATGAGTGCAAAGTTTGTTTAATTCAAATTAGCATATTATGGGCTACAGCGGAATTCATTAAGTAATGCAGTAATGTTAGATACAGGTTAGGCAAATCTTTCGAAAGATAGCAGAACGTAACGTAATGATTTAATTGGTACGATTTTAGGAAACCATTATATAAACACTGGAATTATACAGTCGAATGAACTAAATTACTCTTAAAACTTCGTAGCGTAAGGTGAAAGGGGGAGTTGCTATTTATTTTTTATTCAGTTTTAAATAGTAATTGATAGATTCTATTAAATTGTGTGTCCCTGGTTGAAAACCAACAATAGTGTATTATCTATAATATTTGAATGCAGTTTATGACACGTTAATAAAGGAAAGTGTCAAAGTATCAAAGTATTAGATAAATGGATTGAAACCAAAAGTATCTATATTTTCAGAATACATGCCATCAAGTCAAACCCCGGGGTTCGTTTTAAGATGGTAGAATCGCTGTATTTTATCTACGTTTATCACGGCGGTTTTATACACGTTCAGGAAAAACTGATTGAATATTAATAAATTAACCGATAGTTTTTGGTAGAAGTCTTCAGTCATGTCAAATATCTCTAGTACTAAGAACCAGCTAGTAAACTATGCAATATAATAAATGACCAAAATGACGCTCAGAAAGCTACAATTCTTCATAATAGAGTGATAAAAATGAAAAATTGGCCCATAAAAGAATCCATTTTCATCCGACGTTAAGTACATCTAACTAGAAAAAGCAAAGAAATCTCAAGCTCAGCCAAAACTATCATTTAAAGCGTACTATTTTGTAATTTAATTTCCATAAACAGTTTGAAGCAAAATTGAAATACGTTGAGTGATCTGCCACTATATACTCGTTATTTATAATATGTTTTTACTTTTTTCCTCGTTCTGTGATCAGTAAATTAATTTTTATCCATAAAACATTAACCGTATTTTGGTATAAATATCAAGTAAACCCTCCATTCCATTATAAGGCATACATCCTTTTCTGCCGTTCTAAGAAACTCGCACCATAAAAATGTACTAGAAAAGCAAGTAATACAATTTCTACTTTTTTAACCGTCCTGAACTCCATTTCTGTCACAACAATCATACACAAGTAGCAAAGGACCATACGACCCGAAGATATACACCGTTCTTTACAATCCGGCACGGTAGCCTAGCTGTTTGTGGCAGTCATGTAAGGGAAAAAAGATCAGTTGATCCAAGACATTTCATAAGATTGTGGTTTCTTTGTAGTTAAAGTACAAGGACAAACTGGATAGAACTGTCAAGTTATAAGAATGAAAGAGAGTGTGATTGCATGAGAGTTTCCTTCTGCGGTTTGCTTTCCCCGTCGGAAAGAAAATTCAATCTGGCTAATGCATTAAATGTGTCGGGGCCGACACAAATGTCAACTGAAATAACTCGTTCACCAGTCACGTCATTCGCTCTCTACGCTTTCCTTTACCAAATCTCGTCCCATCCTCTTCTAAAAGTAAATGTAATAGTAGTAGGACCAAGTAAGTAGTGGTTGGGTTGGTAGTGGTTATTTCTCCTTTTTCACATAATAGATTACTTTACGCCTCGCCTCTTCCCGAATCTCCAATCTCTGGATGATAAAACCCTCAAGATGATGATATAAAATAAAATAAAGTAGATAAAGTGGATGGTGCGATACACTTTTATAGGATTTTCTTCTCTACTCAAATAATACGTGCTTTCTTTACCAAATTTATTTTCATAGACCCAACTACAACTGCAACAGTAACATTGCACTGCTCCCTCGATTCCGTATCCACTTTAGATGATTCACTCCTTGTCCTATTTCCTTTTAACGCATAGGGTTGTTTATCATAATATGGAAAAGAAAGCCTTTTTATCTAGAGAAAGTTAATCATATTTGATTAAGATTATTCTCGTTTGGTTTTTGGAATGTGTTATCTTATATTATAATAACCGTTCATTATCATTACTTATTATGGCTACTCATATTTCTCTCTGGAATCTTTTTGTAGAAGATGGCTTCAAGACATCTTTCCCTAAGTACTCCCCTTATTTTTGGTTGTAAGCTCGAGACAAAACGTATATTATTATTATCTGTTTCTGGAAAAGAGGCGTAGTTTTAGTTTCTGTAATTCAATATTGTTTTTTGTTGTAACTCATGCAGAATCATTCTGATCTGTGTAGGAGGACATGATGATATGAACTGGGTGGCTGGTGAAGACAGATCTAATTCGTTCGTAGTTAATCTAAGCTTTTGGTTAGTCTACTCAAAGGAAACTATCTGAAAGTCTTGGCGAATCTGTAAAAGATTTGTATCATCTCATTTCACTCAGCATGATACTTTAATAACGACAATAACATTATTGTCTAGAGGATCATCCTAACTATGTACTACTGTCACTGACTGTGGCCTTGTGCATCTTTGGACTTTTACAGATAGCTTTTATTTTATCAGAAGATTATTCCCATAAGTGAACAATATAGATTACATTAGAAACTACATGAGTAAATGCTTTACTTCCACTACCATTACTGTCTGTCTTGTGAAGCAATCATACGTTACTAATACATAATAATACTATCAAGGTTTCAGTAAAAGTCTGCCTTTCTGTTATTCATATTTTAATAAAAGTATTTATTATTATTACTCTTATTTACAGCAGCAAGCACACAGCGGAAAGTAAATTAGTCTAAAACAAATAGGTGAATCTGGCAGTCGCACTTGTCAGTCATTTTTTTTATTGAAATATTAGTATACTCCATGTGGAATATCAGGTTTTGACTTCCAGTCATCTTCCACTTGCTGAATTCGATTAATCATCAGCCCGACTGGCTACCTATTGCCTATTATATATTACTTGATTATAGAAGGCAGGTACAATGGAGGATAGGAGTGGGACCTTTTAAGAGTAATTTAATCTAACAACGATAATGGTGATCGAAGGAAAAATTAGACTTGATCAACAAATTATCTTATTCCATAAACTACTGAATTACGAACAAAAATAATATTAAAATGAATTGTTTAGCTGAAGTTAGCAGGCTAAATATCGGAAGATGATAAATGGAGAAAAAAATTAATTATCACTCCCATTTGCTCAGCCGTGGTCGGTCGTTGGAGCAGATATTAGTGCAGAAGTGGCTGAATGAAACGAAGTAATAGTAATCTCAATGCAATACAATTACGACCCATTGGATTACATATTACGGCACCTATCCTCTAATCAAACATAATTAATAATTAAAGATGACTGGATAAAAAATTATGACAAGGAAAAGCAACTGGAAACAGACATCATGAATAAATGAGGGCGAGCTTTGTCCAGATCTATGAACTGTGTGTCTCTTTTTATTATGCTGTGCATTTTATTTATAACTTAACTCACCAGACATAACTATTACCTATTACGCTCGTCCTTGTAAAACATTATTTTAATGTTTGCTTGGAAATACTGCCACTGGTAGGAGAAGTGAGACCATAATGATATTTGCATTCAGCATTCTTCAATATTAAAACATTTAAGTGCATGAAGATGCTCATCTTCCCAATTTTTCCTTAGAATTACGGCCAATCTACATGTTATAAAATCCAAGCATCTAACTTTGTTCCCATGAAATGCTTCAATCATTCCTGTATGTAAAAAACCTGAATTTATTATTTTTGCACGGTAACTACATTTTTTACACGCGTCTTGTTGCATTCTAATTAAGCATACAGTATTAAGTACAGGGAGTAATAAATGTGTTGCATCTGTTCCTCTACCTCGCATCGTCATTATTGAACAAAGAAAGATGAGCCTGTGCCTGTGTCTGCCTGTTTGCTACATTTATTTATTTGTGATCTGTCTCTTCCTTCCTTTCATTGTGAGATACATAGGGCCACGAAGGGTCGGTCGTTTTACCAGTTGAATCGACTCCAAAACTATCTGACTCTGAGTTTTGGGATGAACATATTGCAATATAATGTAAGTGTAACAAATGAGTCTAGTTCTGTATAAATTGGCGAACAAATCGATCAACATGAATTGAACAATGGAAACAAAAATCCTGAAGTCGACATGATTTCTGGTGGTCACGTGCGGTCCACAAGTGCTTTGAGCATCAGTCGGCCACTTCCTAACCTTCCGTTCCAGACATCATTTCATATTGTTGACGATGAAGTAATCATGCCATTGTTTCAAGAGATGCATCCCTTCATGCAAATAAAGGTGGTTACAACAATAAAATGAGGGTTCGAGAAGAGCAAATTATCATAATACAGACTACTAAGAGTAGAGGCAGTGTAGAATGCCTTAAGTTTATACTTTATAATAATACTCCTTTATAATACGTCTTTTACCTTAATACTTGATTTTTAGTCATCAGGCTTCAAAGTTGTAGGTACTCATGTATAAATACGACGTAAGTGAATAAAGTTTCAGAGATATAGGACTCAAAACCTACACCAATTCATTACATTAAGCTGTTGCAAGTTTCCAGATTTCAACTTGATTTAACGATACTGCATACACTTGTGAACGATTTGAATCTCATGTGCGAATCAAGACTGCACACTTAATTAAATGGCAATAGTTCTAATCAATCGTACTTTCATGCATACCTAAATACATTACATATCGATACTCTTACCGAGTACATGATCGTCTAGAAACGAAAGAGCCTAACCTACCTCCAGGCTATCTTGATATTCTTTCCGACTCATCAGAAATTGCTTCGGGAAGGCCTCATGGTTTGAGACTTCATCGTCATCCCAGCTAAAACGTCGGAGTATACTTATAATGATATAAGAAAATGACAATTGATGCATCGTCGTTGGCAGAGGGACTTCTAAGTGGACCTCTAAGCTTGGTCGGTCCCTCTCATTGGCCGTTTAGGCTGGAGAAAGGGCTGGAAATCAAGAAGGAGAAAGGCGTTCGAGAAAGCGTGTGCGCCGGCCTTTGCCATCCTAATCCATACAGATCATCATCTCTTCTCCCAAAAAGTTAAATCCCACTTGCCACAGTATTACATTATACTAAATCAACTTCAGCCACCTTTCCATCTCTGCATTATCGTTTGATATACCGTAAATTATCTTTAGTACCATGCATAAACAAGCCTGCTGTCCGGTAAAAATATCAAATAGTAGCCCAGTCCTGTGTCAAGCTGATAAAATAGTTTTAACTCGCCTACAGACATTATGATGCCACTAATATACTCACTGCTATTTATTATAGTAAAGCATGCATTTCAAAGTCATATTGTAGCCAGAGCTACTCTACGAGAATTTACGGTAAACATAAACAGTTTATTTTGTATTAAACAAGTGCGGTCAAATACCGTATATTCTTGAATAGAGGCCCGCCTTGAATAGTGGTCCCTCTCGAATAGTGGCCCCCCTTAATTACTATCAAGTACCCCATAAGCCCCCTTTAATTGTATGTTAAATTTTCAAAAAAACTGAAAAATTAATTAGTAGCCGGGCCTCTGTTCGAGACAATACGGTATTTCTAAAACCAACAATGCTTTCATATGCATAGTATACTTTAAAAAATAGCGTTGTCGTTTATTGATACAAATATTGCTTTGCGCTACACAATTATTCCGCAGGTTTCTTTGTTCACGGGCTTTTTCAGAGGGGACGTTTTGATACTGGATACATCGATGCTTTATGAACTTTTGGAATTGGAAGTTGAAGCTTTACGCTGCACTTGTATCTCTTCATCTGTGTTAGCCTACGGTTTTGCTATATGAATCGTTGGTGGTGATTAGTGATTATTAGTGATGGGATCTGCAGAGGTGGAAGTTTGCTTTACTTTGGCATGTTCAGTTGATACCTTGTTCATGTGTGCAGAAGCAGAGGAGCAAAAGACCATCATCTGCGGTTGATCCGTTTCCAGTTCCAAAGTGATATACTTCATGCCTTTTGTTCCAAGAGGTTCACTTCATCCCTGAGAACTCTCCTGGTTTCATCCCCCTCCTCGTGGAATATTTTATAGCACTGAAGCCATTTACATTATCGCAAGCAGATTGCTGTGCACAAAGCTGTTGCCGGAGTAGTCCTTTCCATAAATACGATACTTGTGATTGAAGGCGTCTGTAGCTAAGTACTTTACACTTTGGAAAAAGCATAGAAAGTGACAAAAAGACCGTTATCTGCAATAATTTTTGCTTTCACCTGGCCGGTGATTCAACACTTTAAGATTGCTTTGAGACGACAAAGATATCTTTGTAACTACTTAAGGATGGAGCTAACGACTCATAATAACGGTAAGGAGCTTTATTATCTAATCGGATTTATCATTACTGTGACTTAGTAGTATTGATTACAATTTTAAGTCAACATACTAAGTAGTTAGAACAAAGGAGCAAGGCAATCCTAAGGTTGGCATGTTTTAATTGGAAACATTTAATTAAGATCCGCTTTGCAGTAGTAAAGTAAGACAATTGATTAATCTATTTAATTGATTGAATTGATTGGTAATCAATCAGTTTAAGAAAAACGAGGAAGAATTAATTCTAAAAAGAACCTCTTACTAAAAAGATGGACCAAAATCAACTATAGTAATAATTGTATGCAAAGGAAATGTATGAAATGAACACAAAAAGCAAACAAATACTTTTATCTGAAAATCTGCCCTTTAAAATCCGTGTCGAACCCTCGAAAAATTTCAATTCATGTGTCACAGCAGGAAGTCTATCATTCAATTTTGAACTCGAGTATTTAAATTAACCCTATCAAAACCAAAATTGGCCTTATCCGTCTTTCCATCGATAAGCCAACAGGTTATGAAAATATTTTCCACCTGATTAAATAAATTGTATCACAACCCTTCACAACTTCAACTAGCCTTTCCATGGGTTACATAACCTCTGTCTCTACCATTACCAGCAAATGAGCCTTCAAACCCTTCGGCTTATATCCCTGCTTACAATCCATCCATGCATCTATCCATCTACCACAAATGGGAGAAAGAAAGTATGACATGTGTGTCAAATTAGGGTATGATTAAAAATCGAAAAGTCAAATTAATTCAACAAGCATTTACATATCTATCAGTCAGTCCGTATAACTGTTTTTATTTGATGAGTTAAAAAAGAGGACAACCTGCTGCGCGTTGCTTTACTGGACAGACTGTCTAATTTATTCCTGGAGGAACTTTATGCCGTGTTGTACATAATAATAATATTGTAAATTGTAACAGGATTCAGCATTCAATATAACAATAGTAGTAGTGTAGCAGTAAGTAATTGTAGAGCAGACCAGTATGCCACCACTCATTGAGTTGGCTCTTTGAAATCTCATGAAAAAATGTATAAAATCGAATCCCGTCTAGTTGAATAAATGAAAGGGCTCAGAGACAGACTTAGCTAAGCTTAGCAGTCTGTTTGGAGAGGGATGAGTCTTTATGGAATATTTATTTATTAGCATTGTAGCACCCGACAGAAAATACCAACTTTAGTTATTCAGACAGAACAGTAGTAAGTAACACTAGACATAAATGGGGATTGTGTGATCGTACAGAAAGCAAGTAGGGGTGAGAAAAAAGGGATAATGCCCATGTAATCTCCCTCAGATTTTATATGCTTACCAATAGGAAAGTGATTTTCTATTGTAAATAAACCTGACTTTAGGCAGGATACTTCAGGGACATCGTTTTATTCAACAAATGGGACACCATTTGGTTCACTAGTTGCCCTCTTGCCCTTAGTCCATTCTATGGCTCCCTTCTCCCTTTATTCTTTCTTTGGTAGAAATATAGAATATAGTTAAGTAGTCACTAAGGAGTTTGTCAGTGGTGGATGATTATACAGAATATACTGATACTAGGAGACGTAAACAACGTGAAGGGGGTGGTTGATTTGGATAATTTATTTTACAGGTTGAATAAACAGAGCAGAAAGATAATTTAGTAAGGATAAAGACAGTAGTAAAAACCTGGTGGTCTTTTAGCTATTATATTTATACGGTTGACGGTGGGGTGAAAAGTTAGCTTGAATAGAAAGTTGTAATTTATGGTGACAAGAGGTGATTAATTGTATATCATGTATGAAAAATAACAAATAGATACGTTTAGATTTAGCATTAGTCGTAAACGGTTAAGAACTTTACGACTTATTTAATGTTTATACCTTAATACTTACAACTTTTTTTATACTTTTACTTCAATGCATAAGATGTACACTTTTCTTGCTTGCTTTCTCTCGTTTTGGATTGGAAAATTTGTATTTATAATTTGATAAAATTCTTTAAGAACTGGTAACTACGTGGGCTGCAAGTAACTTTGATTTAGCCATATGCAATTAATAATTATTGTCTTCTATAACGAATCTGTACGTTTAATGTTAAGTCGTAATTTTAAGAAACATCTACTTAGAAGGATACTTCAGAACTACAAAAGCCCAAGAAGTAGGTTCGAGTTAAACTAGAACCATTTCAACTTAAAGGTACTGCTCCACTAAGCTTAAACTGACCTACCTATAGCTGCAGAGGGATTAGGAAGGAGCAAAATTTATTTGCAGGAGTCAAAAGAATTCCGAAGAAATATTCGGGGCAGCCATAGGTGATCAATGCCAGTTGCCAGGATTCAGTGATATCCAAAATGCAATTAAAAACCAGAAATAGCTAGCTGGTTATATGGATGTATATTATAGTAGGTAAAAGTAGTTAGCCTGACGCAGAGATAGAATAAGAATCAGAGAGAAAGATGGGAAAACTACAGAATAAAGCTGAACAACAAGTTAATCTGGAAGGATTAAAGAGGAGCGTCCTTGTATGAATATTAGGGATTGGTGGAAAGACCGTTTAGGGACTATGAATCACTCTTGGAGATTTATCCTTCCGATTCCCACTTGCCTTTCTGATCCTTCAGATTCGAAAACTCGTAAGTCGGCAGTCCAAATTATTCCCCGATAGATAGATAGTTTCATCATTATTCCTACTACAGAAGAGATATCAAACAAACTATTGTAGCCTGCGAAACAATGTATTTATTGCTTAAGCTTTATGCATCCTTATTCTGTACTGAAAAAATATTCCGAAAGATGTTCTATTTCTTTGTACAAGTAAAGCTTAGAACATATCAGACATATCCTCAAATATTAATAGGCTTACATGCAAAGATGCCTTTTTCTATTTGATTTGTCCAAGGATTTAAAACCAAACTACAGCCATATCGCGTGACTGCGACTTTCCCCAGAAAGCTTTAAAGGAGACGAATGGCACGGGAAATGGGCATGATCTGGTTTGATTGATCCTCAGAGATCACTTGGGTCTCATTTCAATACGCACGCTAGGCACACGCTCTGCTTAATCCGGGTGCAAATTTATTTAAACGCTTCAATCCTTACTAATTGAATTGGTTTAAGCAAGCTCCATAAACTTCGGGATGAGTGGGAGAAACCTAATTTTGCTTTTATATACACAGATTGCTTAACTCCGGTAAAGCAAAGAACTTTCCAGCTTTAAAGTTAAATTATAAATTCCATAAATTTAAGTCCAAAATAAATGTAAAATTAGTCAAAAACTTGCTGCATTCAAACTAAATAATGAGGCATTTTGAGTTAACTCAATCATTAGTCACATCACAGTAAATTTAAGCAATGCTTTTTTAACCTATGTATTAAGACGATACAAAGATAAGACAAAGTTTTTACATATCTTTCCTTAATGAAGACAGAAAAACACATCCCAGAAGTAACAACTTAGCTTAATGCCCAGGCTTTATTCCCTTGATGCATAATGGATGTATTAAAAAGTTTTAAGCCAAATCAGTGCTCAAGACTGAGTCAGTATTCCGTGTGAATTCTGTTATCTCTCTCCTTCTTTCCCTTCGATGCTTTTACAGTGATAGTTTTGATTAAATCTCATCTCACAAAGAGAGCATCCTATGAAATTGAATCAATCAAAAGTTCTCAAGTGAAAGTTTCTTCTTTCCAGTCTCTATGCTTTCCATCATAAAGGAAAGCAATTTGAAAGAGGACTTTAATGTCTTTAAACTAAAAGTCTGAGTCCGACCATGTCTATACACCCGTATAGTCCCCGATGGGACAAAGTTTTAGGAAACTCTTGCCTGCCTGCCTCTTGTGAAACCTCGATAAACTTTGAGCTCACACGGGAGCAGAGGGTTTGATAATTTGAACGAGATTATATAGACAGCAAGCGTTAGAATATATAGAGCCTAAAACCAGAGGTAGTTTCAAGAAGCGTTTGATAAAACGACGACAGGCGAGAAAGAGACACCCCTTGGGGAGTAATTAATTCTCGATTGCCACTTTCCTGCCATATGCGTCTTACCATTTTGTACTATTCGGTAGCTAGATAGCATAAGACTGGATTTAGGTATTCAATAGAAAGTTTACTTTAAAAAGCGTCTATCAAGAGCTATAGAACCTTTTGTCAAAATCTCTATACTTAAAAAAATCCTATCCATTTCAACGACCAAGGGGTAAACACCCTCGATAGATCACTTTAGTGTTAAATAAAAAGCCTCATAAGATATTAATGGGCTTAGTTTTATTTAATTGAGCTTTTTTTATTTTAAATTTTAGAGTCCAAGCCCCCATCACCCTCATCTTCATCCTCTCCTCCACCTCATCATCCCTATTCGATTTCAAGAATTCATTCCAACTCTCTCTCAGCGCGGACCTCAACTCCAGGTCCGATCTCATTGACGACTTCCAACAATTCTCCGTCTCATAGTATGCAGCTTCATCATGTTATGAACAATAATAACGATGGATCTCGATCCCCTCCTAGCTACATGAGTCAAGGGTTTAGTTCCCCAACAGGTAACGCACATTAAGTTTAGTTTATGCATGTATATAAAGTCTGAAATGTCTAATTAAATGGTCACGTAAGCTATTAGACTTCTTCGGAATGATTCCAGGTCGAAGGGCAAGCACCGGGTTGAGTTGTGTTGTCTGCGGGGACACTTCTTCAGGGAAACATTACGGAATTCTTGCTTGTAATGGATGCAGTGGGTTCTTCAAACGGAGTGTCCGTAGGAAGCTGATTTACAGGTATACAATTCTTCTAAAGAACATTAGGCTTAGAACCTGCTCTTTTATAAAAAGGGACTGTTCCAGGTGTCAAGCTGGTACCGGAACCTGCATTGTGGACAAAGCTCATCGAAACCAGTGCCAGGCCTGCCGATTGAAAAAATGCTTGGCCATGGGAATGAACAGAGATGGTAAGTTTCAAATAAAATGTTTTGTTTTGCTAATATTATTCCAGCTTGTGAGTAGTTGTAGAGCTTCTGTTTCCCCTACCTTAGAATACGCAATCACCAGAGTAAAAATAAGATGAATTAATAAATATCTAGTACGAAAAACTGAATACGTAGCAATGCTACTGGTATAGTGTAGTAATATGTGTAATGAAAAGGTACATATTTGCGGGGTAACATTACATTATTTCACTAATTTTCATTTTTGATCTCGTACTTTGTTGATTAAGGCATACGATCTGAGTCTGAGGCTTCATCTGTAAATGAGTTAAAGTCAGAGGTCATTATGAAAAACGAAAAAAAGCAATCAATTTTAGAGAGACTAGACTCACGGTATTCATTTCATTGGATGCAAACTGAATGCAATAAGAAGGGTCCTACTACTTTGAAAGGGAAACTGCTGAAAAAGCACTCGACGAGCAGAGTAAAGAAAGGATCTGAAAAATTACTATCACCTTCTTCTTCACTAGCAAATGATCACGTCTCGCCATGGATTCCGCGAGGTATGCCGCTTCCCATACATTTTTCTTTTCGCCTATTTCATCCAACGAGCCAACGCAGCCAGTCATTGTGTTAGATCCTATAGTAGTGGCATACAAATAATAAGTACCTGCCTCGTCCCATTTACCGATGACAAGCAGATACCCATCATTATAGAAAAATACTAAGGAATAAGTAGCAAAATTTCTTCCAAAACAGTAAGGCACTGTTTTAAGGAATTGTGCATTTGCAAATTGACGCATAACAAAGAAATAACGCGTAGATGAAGAGTACTAAGTTCACTTCCTGGTTACGAAGTATCCGCATCTATTCTGTAATTCATAGGTAGCTTATTTCATGTTTTTAAACACGACTGACAAAGATCTGCTTTTCTAATACACTCAAACTTATTTTGATAAGGGAAAGGACGCGTGACTTGCAAACAGAAAAAGGGCATTAACAATACCAACATAGGTACAACCGTACGGTTGATAGACAGTTTAAAAAAAACAGTATGCAAATGAGGATAGAATAACAATAAAATATAGTATTCTAGGAGAATTGCCCGTTGTTATTCTTATTATTGCCTTAGTTTATACAATTTGTGGTATCTTTCTGTCTTTTCAATTCATTGGTTTGGATACGACAAGAGACAATGATAATCAGTCGGATCGTGATTGTCTCCTAGTTTGCCTGATTTTCACAAAGCTTTACTGCCTTCTTCTTGGTCTCGTCTCGCTCAATCATCAGTGATCAGTCTATGCATAATAAAATGACAGCAATATTACTAAAAAGTTCCTGGTATTTTGCATATTATGTTCCTCAGCACACCCTCCTATACTGTAGCTGAAGTTAGGTAGAAACCTGTGGTTTATTCGTTACTTTCTGTCTATAGAGTTTATTGCATTATTAAGGATGTAATCAAATGATGACGATCATCATCATCACAACTGATTCTGATTAAAGCACGCTTGGTTCGACCCTTTGAAGTTTTTCCATGCTCCTTTATTTCACACCCTGGAGCTTTGATTTAGATTCACACTTCCTTTTAAGTTCTCGGTTGGAGAAAGCTTACTAACAATCGTTAGCTTGTTAACGTTCTCCAAGAACCACAGACACGGTAATAATAATAATGATCATCCGTTAGATGCTTGGAATTACTAACTCATCCAGCCAACCGCAGTCGCCCTTAGCCATTTTGACGTGTTGTTGGTATTATAGCTCAACTATTGTATAGTATAGAGTAAAATAACATAACCATGAATTTTTTTTGCCTATTCTAAGTTTAGTATCTATTATTAGGTTGAGGTCTCCTTCGTAAAAAACCTTCTCAAAATAAAGATAATTTTATGCCCGCATCGCATGGTATATTCATATTCATTGATGCCGTTTACAATTTGCATGGTTAGGAATTTTATCCCACACACAATGAAGAAATGAGGTTAAGCCACGCGTGGACAGGAAAAGGTCCAAAAATAGGCATTTTAAAAGTAAAAGGATACAATCCAAACTTTTGAAGGCATCCATTATATTGTAAGAGATATTATTCATCTTTCAGTAGGATAGAAAGCCTCTATCTATCTTTGGTTTCGTTCTACTGGAAAACTTCCATAATAGTTGGAATGGAATCTTCAAAGAATCTAACTCGCAAAGTAACAAAAACGTATCTTTTACTTGGAGATAAACCTTTATACCTTGCTTTCATGAACAAACGGGAAGAAAGCGACAAGGGATGGATGTAAACTATGGTGCATATTTTTACTAAGCTATAGCAGCAAAAACAGGTCCCAAGTTGAATCATGTATAGTGGAGAGTGGATGGTTTGAGTCAAACTATGGATGCCTTTTATAGTGATTGAATCGGATGAGTTTGACAGGATTAGTGGGGGTTGAGCCCCGGAAACTTTTTTGATTAATAGGCTGATGACTTGTGAATGAAAAGAGGGGATTGGGATAGATAAAGCATTGAAAGTCGCTTAGTTTGATTTAATTTGATTGAGTTGGTCAACCAGTCTGTATCTTTGCATCACTTCATCACCAAGAATAGTTGAGCCAAACTTTATGACGACGACGAGATAGAAACTTTATAGCTCTGCCTTTTGTATTTTGTCCTCTGCGTGTAGTTGTATTTATTTCTGTGGCACGGCATACATCACACACTGCAGATTGAACTCCATGTATGTTATCTGCCCTTATAACAAGTAAAGTAGAAGTAGAGATTAGAGATGCTCAAGTATATATAAAATCACTATAAATCTAACTTTCCATTCAACTCGGCAAGCACTCAGTGAGCTAGCCTTGCCTTGTAGAACAGACTTTGACAAAATGGTCCTTGATTGCTTTCTCTCCTCTGGATCTCGGTTCTTGTTAGAAACTATTCGTGGGATGCAAGCGAAATATACGAGAAACGAGAGTGGAAAGAGATGAGATTCTATAGAGAATTTCCACTAAACCCTCTCCCAAAGTCGGATCAAATCATGCCAAATCAGATCAGATACAGATCGTGCCAAACCAAGCTGGAGTTAAGTGGATAAGATGATGATGAGATGGAGTATAAGAAAGGGTTTTATGGGCTTTCTCTGTGTAACCATGTATCCTTAGGGGTTGTTGCATTCCAACTATGCATTTGCACGCCTTGAGTTACTTCGTCTTCGGCTCACCCTTTTATTCAATCTGATAATATTATTATCGCAGGTCTAAGGGGTTTTGGTTGATAGAATAGGTTACAGTGGTTCGAGTTGTGCTTTAATACACTCACTATTGGGTATTTTATGCCGTTTTAAAACCTAGGATAAGTGCATTTTGGAGGATTAATTAAGTTGTTTTTTGTATTTGATTTTGATCAATTAACAAAACATTAGGATGGGATAAACCTATGATTGAAGTAAAGAAGTACGCTTTTGAGTTTTGACAGCTGCTGACCTTATGTACTTATCTGTATATTAACATGGGGAACAATCGTTTAATTGCAGTATATGCATTTTATGAATATAGCTGTGCAAAACGAGCGTCAACCAAGGAACACGGCAACTTTAAGACCAGAAGCTCTCTGCGAAATGGATCAGGAGCGAGCACTTCGGGAGGCAGCTGTCGCAGTGGGTGTTTTCGGGTAATTTGAATACGAATGAAACGTGAAATGAGGGAGTGGTAGTTGGATTTTAAAAGTGTGATTCATGATTGATGGATTTCACCAACAGACCCTTGTTAGCACCAAGAGGTCCTGGGTCGGGATTAGGCATTCATAATTCCATTTCTGGAGGAGGAAATTCATATGGTCAGTCTCACCAGCAACATCATCCTCCCCCTGCTCATTCCTCGGAGAGTAATGGGATTCGAGATGATGATGGTATATTGCATTTATGATTCGCGATAAACATTAAAATTGCCGAAGGGGTGTAAATGAGTTTCGAAAGTATGATAAAAAGTCAGCTTGAGCAGAGCTGTTAAAATATGTAGCTTTTTTATCATTAAATTTCTCCAATTCTACAGAAGACAGCATCGATGTTACTAGCGATGATAACGGCCCAAACCGGAAGACACCTCCGATTTCTTCAGGAAACACTAATGGAAATGGGACAAATGGGGCACACTCTACAACATCGGGATTTTCTGGAAGCTTGGTAACCAGTTCCCATCCAAACAATGCTATTGAAATCCCTTCAGCAATTTACAATCCGGCTCATGAGACAATCTATGAAACTTCTGCGAGACTTTTGTTCATGGCTGTCAAATGGGCAAAGAATCTCCCATCCTTTGGAACGCTTCCGTTTAGAGATCAGGTAATAGCTTGGCTGCATAATTTCTTATAATAAATCTTTCGAATAGTTTCTGCTATCGTAGCTTAGCTTAATAAAAATCATGCTTGATCAAAGGTAATCCTACTGGAAGAAGCTTGGGCAGATTTATTCCTACTGAATGCTATCCAGTGGTGTATGCCGGGAGACTCTGTCCCATTATTTTCGGCTACAGATCATTTGTCTCACATTCCCGGTGGAAAGGCCGTTCAGGTACAGTAAAAAAAACCCTTATATGAATGACTTTACCAAGATATAACTATTTAAAGAACACGGTCAGATTGCATTTTGCTTCGTAACATCAAGCTTGAATGTAAAGCTTTAACCATTTGTTGTGCGTTAGCAGATAGCCGGCGATTTGAGAACACTTAATGAGTCCCTGTCAAGATTTCGAGCCATTGGGGTAGACCCTGCAGAATTTGCTTGTCTGAAAGCCATCGCTCTCTTCAAAAGTGGTGAGCAGTGAAAAATCAATCGTTAATTTAATATAATGATAATTATGGGAACTCCACTGAAGTTGCACTATTTTAGGGAATTACGAGGTTTAGTTGGGATATCTGAGATCAAAAATGCTTAATGTAATGGATTTTAGAGTCTTACATTATTAGGGGCGTATTAATAAGTAAAACTCGAATCCTGGTGGTATTCCGAGTTTTAATGGAGGTTCGGAATTATGACCCAGAGGTCTAGACCTAAGTCTACAAATCGTTGATTAAACACTAATAAGTATGGCTGCTAGAAAAAGGCAAAACAACTCTACTGAAGCAGTTTGTTGAGGGTTCAGACTTTGGATATGATTCATGAATGTGTTGATTTGTGATTCCTTGGATTGTAGACACAAGGGGACTAAAGGATCCTCTCCAAGTGGAGAACTTGCAAGATCAGGCGCAAGTGATGTTATGTCAACATTCACGAGGCCAATACCCAGCTCAGCCAGCAAGATTTGGACGACTTTTGCTGATGATGCCCCTCCTTCGACATGTCCCTGCCCAAAGGATTGAACTCCTATTCTTCCAAAGAACCATTGGGAACACACCCATGGAGAAAGTTCTTTGTGATATGTATAAAAATTAAATGTCGACCAAATACGTCAAGACGAGATTAACGCTCTTAAAATAATCAACTCTGTTCCCTACATTTCCTAACTTCTTTTCTGCTTTATAACATAAATCTGCTGCATAACAAGTACGTAAATTACTATAGCAGGTAAGGATCGAATAGTCAATCAAATGCTGAATCTAGTCTCAAGCAAGAAAGAAAGAGTTATGCAAGCCATCGTAATTGTGCTTTTATATATTAAAAGAGCCAAGCTTTATGGAAATGATTTCTTAATTCAGTAATAGGGTATATAAGTATGAATGATAAGGGGCAATGCAGTGTTAATAATGAATATAACTATCGATAAGCTGTCGATTAACTAACTACTAAATAAGTGGTACTTGTATAATGCGATTTATTAATTTAATGATTCTCGTCATTCAATGTATACTTTTGCGATATGCTGCATGAATAAAAGAATTTACAACAATAATGCGTCCTGACCTAATGGTCGGTTTTATTTTATACTTAACATACTGTTGGCTTTTGTTGGTTTCGAAAGTTTCAGAATTCAAGTACTGTGTAAAAAGTTCTCATACATATTACGCACAAAGTTATAGCTACACTGCATATCCAAATTCAATAAGTGGTCGAGTAGACAAGTTCAACACTTACGCAGAACCTTTTGGTGACGCCGTTATGTTTGCAATGTGATAAAGATAAAAACAGAATCTAGGGATTATAGGGGTTAGCAGTTTGCTATCTGCATTCTGCATTGACTTTGTAAGTAGAATACGAGAGGTGGAAAAACGATTAAAGTTAAACCGGCCGCATGCCTACTGACTGGAACAATTAGTCTTTACTTTTACTGCACTTAAGCCCATTTTGAAGGGGATTCAAAGGCGAAGGGCTTTTTTTAGCATTTTGGGACATCCCTGTAGTAAGGCGTTGATTTCATAGCCAGAGAGGTTCATGTAAAGGTTCAGGGTTAATCCGAAGCACAAGAAAGAACGATCATGAATTTTCGACGAGACAGGTATTTAAACTTTTCCAATTTATAACTGACACATACTCTTGAAATAACCATAAGAATAGAAAATGGGTTTGTACTACAGTGCTGCAGTAGGGACGCTTCATGAATTAGCCCCGTCAAAAGACTTGAAAAAAGCCCTGGAGTGTCCTATCTGCAATGAAGTGCCCCTTGCACCAATTTACACTTGCTCCTCGGGACATACAATCTGTGGAAAATGTAGGGCTGATAAAAAATGTGGTATTTGTAAGGAGGATTTGTCAAAAACAGCTCGAAACGCTACAGTAGAGCTAATTGTATCAAATTCCTCGTTCTGGTGTAAAAATTTATCGGACGGCTGTCCTCAAATAATTAAGGGCTCGGCGTATAGAAATCATCTCTCGGAGTGTGAGTACAGGTTAGTGTGGATTATCATAGACTTCGTCTTAAGGAAATCATATATTGATGGTAATTTGATAATCAAGTTACTTTAAGACAGCCACTTATATTTTGCGTTTTAGACGAATAGCATGCTACGAATGGGAAAGCAGAAAATGTATCGGAGATCTAATACAATTCAAAGAGTATTTCAAGCATCTTAAAGAAACTCATGATATCGAAGGATTTCCGGTACCCTCAGGGAGCTTGGTGATGTCAGAGTATTCCAATGACCTCGCCTCAGGTAAAGTTGCTTAGAACTCAAATAATTACTGCATAACTGTATAATCGTTAGGAACGTTTATGTGAAAGATAACTATCCTTATAGACGGCCCGTGGCCCATGTATTACTTTGAATACGACGATGAAGTGTTCTTACGTCATATGGAGTGTAAAAATGCTATCGTTTATTGGTGGTTTACTATATTTGGATCAAAAGATGAAGCCGCTCGCTACAGAGTTAAAATAACCGTTTATATGAAACATGATCAGGTTTGTTCAACTAATTACTCTGCTCATACGACTTAACTTTCCCTTGCAACACAAATTACATGCGTGATTCTTAAACAGTAACAATATATTTTCAGGCGTCAAAAGTCGAGTGGATTGTCCCAGTTTACGCTGTGCGGAAACCCCTAAATGAAATTCAAAACTACTTCAGAGTAGCAATCCCAGCAACCCAATTAGCTGTATATTGCCAATCTAAACAACATCCTCATGGTGCTATGTTCAAATATGTAATGGATTTGAAATACGAAATAATGTATACTTAAATATTCTTACTTTAGTTTAGATTTGTAAAGAAGAACAAATTAGAAGAGTCACAAATTACAAACCTCTTCTAATTTGCTAGGTTTGTGCATGGCTACTATAATTTAGAATCCGCAAAAACGAAACCTCAGTAAAAAATTCAGTGTTTATTCATAGTGTATATCAACATCAAAACTCCATACTTCTTAGCCGGAACATTAATTTAAATAAGAGTTCTAATTAAAATTAACCTTCTCGTACATCCTACTTCCCTTTCCAATTCTAATAGACATTAAGAGCAATTAAGAAAATTTGGTTAATCAAACCCCAGAGTGTATCTAGACAAATGTACCCAACCCAAGGTGTGACGTTTTAATTCATAAACGAAATGCATTATTCCCAATGAATAAAGTACTAAAATGTATCATCCGTGAGTTCAGAGTTAATCATTCTGCACTAAAGCTGGCGATTTATTTCCTGTGCAACAAAATAAATGCGGTAAGCTACCATTGATATTGCAAACAACCATTAAAATGATACGCAAGTTAAAGTTACCTGTGCTTTTTGTGGGACTTTGAGGGAGAGTCCTTTGAGGATTCCCGTGGACGTTTCTTATCGCTGCTGCTGCGATGCCCGTGGCCACTACTGCTACGGTGTCTATCATGGCTTGATTTTGAAGACGAACTGCTAAGATAAAAGGATAAACGTTTAGACTGCAGCTAACCTAGGAAAAACCGCATACCACAAATTGCCATTTAAGTTAAATACCTTTTGTGTTTTTTAGATGATGAACCCCGATCCCGATCCCGATCCCGATCTCTGTACGAGGATGAAGGTGGAGGACGTTTGCCCAAGCTAGGGCCTGCACCACCACCCTTTGACCGAGTATACTCATCCTCAAATTTGGTGTTACCTTTGTCCGCTTCTGCAGCTTCAGCTTCCAAATCCGACCAGTCTTTACCACTCTCCTCGCTGCTTCCAAGTTCTACAAAATAAAAGTGGGTGTAATAAATGTAAATTCAAACATAATACAGTTAATCTGTTTGCAAGCACACAACCCCATACCTTCAGATTCTGATTCATCCTCCTCTACTTCTGAATACTCTTCCGAGTCGGATTCATCGTCATCGTCACCTTCATCTTCTGATACTTCAAATGTTTCATCATCCTCTTCTTCGTCATCATCTCCATGTTCCCCTTCGGAGTCTGATTCTGGCTCCAGGAAACTCCAGCCTCCATTTTCGAAAAAGCCTTCTGAGTCATCATTAATAGTTTTCATGATTTTTATCCAGTTCAAAGACTGGATACCCTCCGTATAGTGTATCTGGCAAGACCTATACAAATCGTGCAATTTAGAGTAAGTCTGTAGCGGTTTCATTGGGGTTACAAGTAAAAGTTGTACATTGGTACTTACGTCAGCCAATTTTTGACATGATCAAGCATGCTCATTGGAATGGCATTAACCATTACAGTTTTTCTTCCGTAATTCTTGAAAACAAACACCATATCAAAATTCTTCAGATGAAACTGGACACGCTCAAAATGCAAGAGCTCGACATCTTCCAAAGAAATCACGAAAGGTGGCTGTACACATCAGAAAAAGGGACGTTTTAATCAAATGCCTTAAAGGAGACCTTTAGTAATTCCCATTCACTTCAAATACTTACCCATTCGGTTAAATTCACCAGGCAGCCAGAAGTTGGCTGCAAAAGTACAGTTGACCGAAATGGGGCGCCAGGAAATCCAAGATCTCTGAATGGAGTATCAAACTCGACATCATTTTTAGTAACTGTTTCCACTTTTTCACAGAACGACTTAAAAGCTGTTGTTAGCTTATGACGAAGCTCTCGCTCAGCTTGTTCGGCAGCTAAGTCATCTCGGTCATGCATGTGCTGATGCTTTCCAAGATCAGTATGCAGCTCTCCTACTTCAGTGTAAAGCTGAATATCCAAATTCTTCTTCTTCCCAATAATAATTGCATTCTAAAAGTAAAAGGAGTTTTATTTAACTTTCAGTCACTGTCAAGTTAAGCAGATTTAAAAAAGACTGTTACGAAAAATGGTATACCTTCAAGTGAAAGTGGAGTAGAATAATTTGTTCTCCATCGCAAGGTTGAAAAATCGCGTGCCGAATGTTATTGTATAAAATATCCACTTTATCTCCCCGGATAGATGTGTATCGGAAACCGTTTGAATGAGCCTAAGATAGCAAAACGTACTTGACTACTCACGTTTATTTTTAAATATTCATACAGATCGTATATTTCTGAGCGACGAAAATACCTCCAAAGTACCGCTAATTCGCTTCTGGGTCAGATTAGGGCGAATATAGAGATCTTTCAATTTTGGATTTCCCTTGTTTACTGTCAAAACCAAAGAATCTTGCTTAACCAAATCCTCTTTTTCTCGTTCTTCAGCTTCTCTTGTTTTGAACTTTTTCTGGACCTCCTTGATCAGCCGAAATGCTGTGTTCAAATTAGCACTAGGAGCGGAGATTTCACCGGGTTCTTTTATGTTGGTACTCCGATAAGTAACCTAATTAAGTCAGTCACACTTGTTACTTGGTGAAGGCAAAAATAGTTTTCCCCGTTTTCATTATTAATAGATAATAAGGACCTCTTTTAAAAACGTTGCTTCCGGATTTGCGAAGGAACCTTCTGCTTTAGTAATAGTAGCTCCAGGGTGAAAAAAGTTCACCCGCAAATATGTATAGTCCCCTTCAATGGACTGAGAAATATTCTTAATGGTAGAGATGTGGAATGGAACGGGCATTCCAAAGATGGGCAAAATAATTGTTTCATACTTCGTATCTGTGAAGGCGAATTAAGTAAAAAATAAACCTCCATTTCACAATATTCCTAAAACTCGATAGCCAATAGATTAGATAAATTACCAACGAAAATTTTCAACTCTTCTATCTCCTTTTCCTTGGGAATCTGATTAGTGTTTTTGTAGGAGATGTTTGATTTTCGAACTTTTTCTACTTCTTTGCCTCCTTTTGACTTAGCCAATCGTTCACGAGCAGCCTCATTTAATGACACAGCTAATTCCTTCTGTTGAGTCTTTCGTTTCTCCTCACTAGTATGTTCTTGCTGCAGATCATTACAATGAAATTAATTTAGCACTAATTGGCTAATGAATTTAATAAATGATTAAAAATCTAACAACTTACTCGCAATTTAGAATCCAAAATCGCAGTTCTACGATTTCTTCCCCCCGCCTCATTATTGTGTTCTGGTTCATTTTCTTTCTCCTCCTCATCGTCATCTTCATCTTTTAGGTAAATACCGATGGATTTTAATTTCTTCTTTGTCGCGATTAATGGAGTAGCAGGCCCGGTCTTAAAACAATAACACACAAATGATGCATAAAAAATCTTGAAACATAAATTACATTGCAAGTTGTAAATGTAACCAACCTCATTGACTACCACTGTGTCACCCAAGAACAACGCGTACTTCTTACTACCATCATCTGAAGCAGCATCATTTTTTAAATCCGAAAATCCCACGTGCGAGTTGAAAGTCATCCCTTTCGTGATAACTGCGTTGCATTTTGGACCGACTAATAATGTCCCTTCTCGAAACTCGATACCCATTACAAAGCCCAAGGACTTGGTCATTTTATTTACTAGTTCGGGTTTCTCCTTTTTCACAAATGCAATGCAGTTTTCATAGACTTCACTCAACTTAGCTCCAGGAACAAGGTTTTTCAGAAGTTCTTCTTCCAAAAGACAAAGAAAATTGTAATATTCCTGGTTAATCCAGAACAAGACAATTTAGTTCAGCATTAAAAAAATAAACTCGCTAATAACAACGTTCCATTACAAAGTATACCTCTTGTTTAGGACTTGGATTAACCAAAAATGTTCGAACAACGTTCGAGCAGTAAGATTTATACCGTGCTCCTAAACAGCATACAATCGCTCCGAAATGCAAGGTGTTCTTATCAGTAACAGCACTGAATTTCAAATTGTAATTTCCTCCGCTCTGAATAATCGGTGGGTAACACATTTCTATCTGCGATGTGTCCACTCCACTAACATACTTTTTGTCCCCTACGGCTGATTCTACCCCTTCAGCTAGTTTTTGATGCCGAACTTTTCGATCACCGTCAACAATATCCATAATCTGATCCTTCAAGTATTTGTTGAGAACATCGATAGAAACTTGAAAGGCTCGTTTCATCGTGTGCAATTCTGGTTCTTCCTTCACAGCCATTACAGCAGCTATAACAGGGGCTACGTCCACCTAAAAATAGTTTGTTGATCTATCTCGTTATTAATCCAATACTTCGACGAACTCAGATCCTTTCCTTTAATGCTTACATTATATTACACAAACATACCGTTTCGAAGCCTCCCTTTGCAAATGCGGCTCTCCAAGCCTCCATAAACTCGCCAGGAAACTTATCCTTTCCAAACACCCCCATATTTTTCCCCTTCTTACTTTTCTTAAGCGCATCCACCAGCTGTGTAAAATTGGCTTCGTCCTTATCAGCCTACAAACAAAATTAAACCACGTCAGTCACAAAAACACAGCAGTTTCAAATCCACTACACAACATAACTTTACCAATTATGAAATTACCTTGTCTCGAACCAAAAGCTTAATAGCCGGAAGCCCATTTTCTTCCTCGGTTTGAATAGTTTTCATAAATTCAATCTTCTTCTTGGATGACAAAAAGTAAACAGCCCCTTCACTAAATACCATCACCGTATCCGGCAGCTCGTAGCCGAATAACCACGTCTAAAAACCCGAATAAACCGTTAAATCCTTCCACACACATACCATTTCTTTACAAATGTTCAATATCATTTAAAAAATCCTCTAAATTACCTGAATAGACGTAGATTTACTGTAAACAACTTCATCATCCACGCCCACCGCAACCACAATAGCATCCGATTTCCCCCATTCCCCAGTCCCCTCCTTTTGCAAAAACATTCCAAAATATTAACTCACATTTTTGATTTTTCATAAAAATCCTTGGAACTTTTACAAAATTAAAAAAAAACCAACCTTCCATGCATTATACAACCGTCGAAGCCGACGGTTGAACACCTCCTTATCCAAAGCGGCTTGAGCCGGAGCCATTTTCCTAAAAGTATAAACTCATTTATTAAAAACGAGCAATTTTTAGTAAAAACCAGACGACAAAACGAAGAAAACTGCAAAAAAACGGAGAGATTGAGGGACGAACAGACGAACAGACGAACTGCTCCTCACTCAACTGTCTCTTCTTCGAGTTGAAAAAGAAAGAAAAGAATGAGGAATAATTATGGCGGTCCCTCTTTTTTCTTGGAGATCGGGATGGAAGTGGAAGTGCAAGTGGAATAAGAGTTTCTGTTTTCTGTCGAGTTATCCCGCTTTTTACCTTTTATCACCGGCCGACTTTAAAATCACTCGCCAGTTTTGAGATTTGAGATATTTGGATTTGGTTTTGGAATTTTGGAGAACTCTTTTTTGGTTTTGAAATTGAAAAATGCAGGAATTGTGATGAAATTTTGAAATTCACGGAGTTTAGAAACAGGTACGTTTGTAAAATACCGTATTTCTCGGTTTAATGCCCCATTGGGATTTAATATTTGGAAGGAAGAAGAAAAATTAGGTGGGCGAAAGAAAAGAACCCAAAAGGTGGTGGAAATTAGACCGGGGGTAGGAATTATTTCCGGAAATACGGTACTTTGTTATGGTAGAGGTAAAATTGTTGATGTGGTTCGTTATTATTATTTTAAGGTTATTTTTGGAGGACAAGAAGGGATTCGGGGGGACCGTTATTTTGGCCTGTTTTCTTACTTTTCGAAACTTTTGAAGGATATAGAAAATGTCGATGTCCTTATCTCGTCTTTGTTGGAGCCGGGTGAATTTTATTGACCGACCCGGAATCCGACATCGATGGATTCGAAGAGGGAAGCCCCCAGAAGTTGCCAAATCTTTGGCAAATATTATTGCAGGTTTTTTTGTTTATTAATATAAAAAAAATGAAGGTTTTTTGGGGGGTTTTGATGATGATGAGTGGTTTAATTTTGTAATCACTTTTCAGAGTCTAAGTGGAAAGATCCTGAGCTGCATTACCGAGTTAACATTGGGTACAGTTATAGTCAACCAAATAGGAAAGCTGTGTTGCATGAACGATTGGCAGTTCAAAAGGCCTTGAAAGAAGATTTGGATATGGAGAAAGCGGCCAAAAATCGTACATGTAAGTGTCAAGTTTAGCTAATAATAGTTGTCATTGTTGGTCTGAGCTTATTTAGTATTTGACTACAAATAAATAGCATATGAATATTTCTTTGTTAACAGTAATAGTACCACTGGATGGTGTTTATGAAGAAAGTCTAAAGACGAATGGCCCTATGCATCTTCAACAAGCTGCAGAATACTTTAATGTTTTTCAAGACTTATTTGGTGATGCCTATTTCTCTCCCTTTACGTCGTTGGATGTTAGGTTTAGTAGTACAAATATGAGTGGTGATGTCGTAGAAAGTAGGGTTTACAATGGAAATCAAATTCAGCCTAGAGAGGTTAGTTTAATGTGGTAAAATTTGTAAAGGAAGTTAATATAATACGTTTATTTAAAAACCACTGATTTTTCTCTAGGCTACTGAGAAGCCAAATGTTAATTACGCAGCATCCAAAGGTGGGATTTATACTCTTGCGTTAACTTCACCCGACTGCCATTTTACTAATGAAAATGGTGAATATCTCCATTGGCTCGTGTAATTAAGAATCTCATATTCATTTAGTCATTTAAACTGTCTGTTGGTGATTTATGAGCAATTTCACAAAATGTTTTTATTGTTTTTACAGGGGAAATATTCCTGAGAACTTGGTTCAGAAAGGAGAAACCCTTTGTGACTTCTTGCAGCCGTTCCCCCCTAAAGGCGTTGGACTTTGTCGTTATATTTTTGTATTGTACAAGCAAGAAAAGACATTGGACTTCGCGAACTTCAAAAGAGCTAGTCCGTGTTTGAATTTGTCAGCAAGAACGTTTACTACTTACGATTTCTATCGTGAATATCAAGATTTTATGACACCCGTCGGTTTGGCCTTCTTCCAGTCCAATTGGGACCAGTCGTTGACGAATTTCTTCCATAATGTTCTTGGTACCTGTATAAATTATTTATCAATAATTTCTTGTTAGAAACCGAATCTGTTGTGTTTTTGTAATTTTGGATGTTTAAAACGTCTTTTTTTGCATTTCCAGATATGAAAGAGCCCGTATTCGAGTATGATTTCCCACCCATAACGTTAAAGCCTCAAGAATGGTTTCCAGTTAGAAAGCCCTTCAATTTGTATCTTGATAAGTACAAACACCCTCAAGATTTACAGAAAGAACTATTGCTGGAAAAGTTGAAGGAGCGACATCCTTTCAAACCCACACCCAAGCAACCCAAGTTTCCTTTAGCTCATCGACTACCACTGACGAATCCCTCATGGCTGAACGATGACATCCGTCGTAAAAGAATGCGCGAAGGGAAGTGGAAATTTATGTAAAAGTTTGTGAAATGAAAAATCAGGTATTCGGTTGTATAAAGATCAATTCATTGTATCTCTAGATCGGAGTTGATTATGCTAATGTTTGCTATGAAATTCATCTCAACGTCATGTGTTTTAGTCCTGTAGAGAAAGAAATTGATTCAATTTTGAATAAAAATGCCCACTGCACTGTTCTTGAGCAGTTCAGAGGCTATATATATCCAAGCCTATGATTTTTTGGCTGCTGAGAGTTCTTACTTGCAATTGCAAGACGTTGGCAATGGACGTTAATTTTACTTTTACATACAATTCCAACCTATATAAAGTAAACAGATAGTAGAAATTAAAATTGATGAAAATTATATCCCTAGTCAGTATAGCGTCATCAGTAAAGTTACATCATAATCTTTTTTGCTAAGATTATTAGCAGAAGAAAGAGTTTCGTATATTTGCCCGAAACAGATACATAATTCTATTAGAGCTTAAGATCTCTCTCCAGAGTGCATTTCCGATTGCTTAGTGTAGTCTTCGTCCATAGCTGTTTGCTTAACGGATACAAGGACAAGAGGCAGTAAGACCGTTTCTATAAAAGTTAAAGTGGAAAGAACGTCGGCTAAAAATGAAGAACTGGCAAAAAATCTCATTGATTCTGTGCACCTTTGGATTTTTCAAGGAGCTCAGACCTTCCGAACCTTTTATCACGGAGTATATTGTAGAGTTCAAAAATGTCACTGCAGAAGAGGTAATTGGGTATTTCATTTAAGTCTGATGCATTAGTTGATGGATCTACTGATCTACAGTATAATCTAAAAATAAACCTTGAATAAGCTCAAGAAGTTCGAGCAGTTTAGTGTGTAATGTGAAGTAAGCTGAACCATTTTCATAACACCAGACTATAAACATGCAATTAAGGGAATATAAATGAATTTTTTGTGCATAACTGTTTTAACTATAGTCAAAAACTTAACGTATTGACTTTTAAGAGCTAAAGCCTTTAATAAAAATTCTTCTAATTCAGATCATCCACGTGGCGTTCCCAGTTTCTACTTACACCTCTTTAGGGACACTTGCAGTTGTTTTCCTTGTAACGGATTTTCTCAGATATAAAAGCGTCGTAGTATTTGAAGGATTTGCATACGTCTTGACATGGGTGGTTTTAATTTATGGAAAGGACCTATATGCCATAATTGTAAGTTCAATAAAGCAAACAAATAGATGTGACCAAAGCATTTGAAAATCTTCCCATTGTGTATTAAAGGATATGCTCATTTCATTGGAATATAATAACCCATTAAGATAGTCGAGATACTGTATGGGATCGCCTGTTCCACAGAAGTAGCCTACTACACTTACATCTATGCTCAAGTTGATAAGAATGTTTACAAACGTGTCACATCCCATACTTCTAGTTCCTTATACGCTGGGAAATTTTTGGGAGGACTTATAGCCCAAATTTTGGTCACATACCGCCTCATGAACTACCATGAACTTACTTATCTAACGTTACTCTGCTCTTGCTTTGGTCTCCTTGCAACGATATTCCTTCCTGGGGTAAAATCCTCAATATATTTTCATCACACGGAAACTTTCGCAGACAGTGGATTGCAATCCGAGCCCTTAAAACCTTCAGTAGAGCACGAGCCCCCGAAACCCACCATAGAAGGGAAAAACTTGAGGGCGTCTTTAAAAACGGGCATCCTAGGGGTTAACAGGCACCTAAAGGAGGCTTATGGTGATAAACATATTTTAAAATGGTCCATTTGGTGGGCCCTGGCCTCTGCAGGGCAGTTTCAGGTCATCAACTACATTCAGGCACTCTGGGAAAAGATCAACGAGGATGGCAGTAAAGAATCTTACAATGGGGGAGTGAAAGCTCTTCATACTTTGTTAAGTATGTATTATTTTTATACACGAATCATGCAATTCTACCAGCTTCTATTTTAATCGGAGCGTTTTGTAAATGCATTGTAATTTCAGGTTCAGTATTTTCCCTAGCAGTTGGTTATGTAAAAATTTCATGGAATACATGGGGTGAAAGTCTCCTTTGTCTTATATCATTGATTCAAGGAGGGATGTTGATGTGGATGGCTGCCACAGATAACTTAGTCGTAGCTTACTTTTCGTACACTATTTTTCGAACGATTCATCCGGTAATGATGACAGTTGCGAGGTAAATAGCTTCTTAGTTGAGGAAAAACTAAATTACGTGTCTGTACTATGATGGCATTTTCATTAATTAATAATACAGGTTGTCACAAATTTATTCTGCATTAAATTTCAGTGCTGAAGTGGCTCAAAAAATAAGCAGTGACAGTTACGGCCTAGTTTTTGGAATGAATATGTTTCTCGCTCTAATTCTGCAGACGATTTTAACTGTGGTGATCTCAGATAGGAAAGGTTTAGCACTAGATGAGCGAACTCAATTTCACGTGTATGGATTTTACTTTGTTAGCATAGGTGTTCTCTTTTTCATTGTTTTTTTATTTTCCTTAAAAAATACTTGTAAATCAGCGGAGGCTGTTTAAAGTTCAAGTAAAGAGTGATGATAAAGTTTTGTTTAAAAAAATGTAGCGTTCAGTTTAGTATCAATTTGCTTTGCTGAATAAAGTCTTTTTAACGATTCAAGATAAGATTACGGGAGCGTCATTTTGTAATGTGGATTATTTTTATTCAGTTGGTTGGCAGCAAGATTTTAAGCCTCGCTGCTACAACTTAAAGGGCTATAGCGAAATGCAAAAACTTAACGTTGAACGTTTTAATCATTTAAAGTATTGCTGGTCAAGGGCATACTTCAAATGAATTGTGTATTAATAAATATTTAATTGACTCTTTGCAGTATCATGAAATGAAATCATCTATCCAATAATGGATTTTACAAATCAGAAAATGCATGTGCTATTTATTTTCAATCCAGCAATTAATACACTATTGTATCAATCAATAGCAAACTCTCAATCTGTCGACTTCACACACCCTTAAACAATATCATGCATAAGAAACATTAGCAAAACATGTGAGTGTTTATAAGCTTTTTAGTCAAATTATGTACAGTCACGTTTGATATGCATGCATTGCTTTCCAATTGATTTGCTAAATGCTTAAAAAATAATTTCTGTAATGTGAATTCGGATAATAATTTCAATGGTGTAAAATTATACAACCGAAATCTTTTCAAAACTTAATATTATCCAAAATAAAGCATACCTGTGGCCGGATAAAAATTCATGTTTTACTAATAAAAGTATACAATTTCAACTAGCAAATTAAATGCCACTACATTGCATTTTCCGTGGTCCATATTCCACTATTACATGTTCATGCATTTGGATGGAAGTGGAAGTCTCACACGGCTTTGACTTTATATGATCTTACAGAAATCATAATGTACTTCCTACATCATTCATAACGCAAATTTTATTTCCAGAGCATTAAAATACATATTTCTTCTTCCTCGTTCTTTCTGATTAGATAGTTGTAACTTCTAAGCTGTATCTATAGAGTAAAATGTTTTCAGCATAAATCAGAGCAATGTTTGCTAGAAGGAAGAAGGCTTGGATTATGCAAAAATAAATAAAAATGATGAACAATTTTTCTCAACCTTCTTCATTGCTATATTACGTAGTACTGCCCAAAGTTTATGGACAAAAGCAACTTTCGCAGTCGAACAACTGAACAAGCCTATGAAACTAACTAACTAAACCATAATCGTAATGATAGTAAAATTAAAACATGAGCACGTCTACGAAATGGTTCCTTGCTAGCTGCATTACATTATAGCAGTAGTTCATATTTTGATGATGCTAACTATAATAAGGTCGAGGGACCAAACGAGGAGTTGGTCTAATCCTGCTAAACATCAATTGTATAACATTATATAACTTTGTAATTTTTTATCACGACTAGGACAGTAAATAATTAAGTCAGCTATCAGAAATAAAACCATCCCACCCATACATCAAAACACCTAAGTGTATATAAAACTTGTAATAAAAAAAACAACCCTCCAAACACCAAAAAGGCGAAACCTCCAGCCCTTTATTCAACTCCAATGAACAACTTTTGTAATACCTATGGCATATATTTTTTACTATTTTTATCATCCATACTTTAGCGAATTCGCACACGATAATCTCCAGCAGTGTCATATTGTCTGCTGTGTGGTGTTGCTAAAAGTACTGTAAAAAAAAAGTTTAAGACACTTCCAGCTATATAAGCTCTGCATGGTTCGGGCTGCTCTGCCATTATGCCATGCATTTTATATTTAGCTAATGATAAGTTTCGGTTGGTGGTTTTATACAGACGGGAAATGGATTTCCGGGAGAGAAAAAACCTCGTACTACCCGCTACCCCAGCGGTATAAGAATCCGATAGCAAATTCGGAAATCGACCAAGTTTTAAACAAATTATCTTGCTAACCGAGGGCAATCATTCATTTATTCTTTCCTTGTAAACCATTTTCCTTATCCTTGATAATAAACTAAAATATGGTATGGGTTCTGTTTTTGTCTCAATGTGGAAAAGTCTGTGCTCTGAAAAAAGTTCCCAGTAATTCGTGGTCTTGTTCATGTCAAAGTCAATTCGTCCGTGTACTAATAAGTTATATGTTGTACTGTATTTGTCCACTTATACACAGACTTCCTGTTCGTCCCGGCTACTTGGTACTTTCCATATTCTATTAAGTGAAAGCCAGAGATATTGGTTTTAAATCGGAGATAAAGCTAAATGAAAAATCTTAAATGATGTCATTAATACAGCTGTAATGAAAAATGATTTAGGATGTATAATGGAGAAAAGAGATAACCTAAACAAATCAAGAACTACTGAACAAAATACCCTATGATTCAGTTTATAATATTGGTTTAACATCCTGTTAATAATTTCCGAACACTGTCATCCAAGGGTACTTTACTTCTGGTGTGCGGTACAGTGCAGTTGCCACAGACTTTAACTTGACATCACATTTTATGTATTCCATAATAAATGGAAATGGGAAGATTTTGTTCAAGTTTACAATC
Organism: Hydroisotoma schaefferi; assembly: GCA_034682405.1. Taxonomy (NCBI): domain Eukaryota; kingdom Metazoa; phylum Arthropoda; class Collembola; order Entomobryomorpha; family Isotomidae; genus Hydroisotoma; species Hydroisotoma schaefferi. The sequence continues at coordinate 82,955 of JAQFZX010000165.1, forward strand.
TTAACTTAATTAAAGTGAGAAATTAAGGGAAGAGATTAAGAGAAGTCTGAATAATGTGGTATTAAATAGCAAATGTAAAAAAGTAAGTTTTAAAGTATACGACATCATAATTTAATAAATCACAAAAATAATCTCCTTCACTAGTCAACTTGTGATTTATGTAAATAGCCATGATTAATGTTGTTAAAATTAATACTGTATTTTTACTAATGAAAAGTATGCACCTAAAAACTATCCATGTACACATAAAATCCAGCAACAAATATTGATGCCAGTCGTACAAAAACCTTGTTTCAAATTCATCGATTTATAGATTAAATTGGCCATAAAAGTGTTAGCATCGTAGTTCCAGTATCCAGTTAGCAAGTTAAGTGAGCAGAAATGTCGGAAAGAAAATTTGCCAGGGTTAAAGGGAAAGTAGGGAGTGCAGCCCAAGTACGAGAAACCGTTTCAAAACATGTTCGTTCGAAAACGATTTATCAGGTAATGTAAAAAAATTTATAGTTGCATTGTTTACTGTAATTATTTTTGTTACATCGTTTCTAATTTTTATATGTTATTATGCGACAACAAACGACACATTTGACATAAATTGGCACAATGCGTTTTACCTATAGTATCTAGCATAATTATGAATAATGAATATGATACATATTTCATTTTAGACCGTTTTGAAGTCCACCAAACGTTTAGCGTTTAATTTAAGCTTTAATAATACTTATAGTCAGTATTTCTGCCAACAAAGATAAAGCTAAAGGTATAATGGTTTATCGTAAATTATTCGCTAGTAGTGCACCTTGTTGTTACTGTTTGCAATAAATAAAAGCCATTGGATAGCAATTGATATATGATCTCACTTAGAATACAGCGGATTAGCATTCATTTAAGCAAGGTCAATGTTGGATAGTGCGTGGGTTGGAATATAATCCTAAATGATTTCATTGTATTGTTATAACAAGAAATTATTCATACCCCGACCGAATAATCCACTATCTTGATGTTTTATTTGCTAATACTTGTTATGAAATCCCAAGTAAATGTCCAGAAGCTGTGGAATTCTTGAAAAGCTTTGTAAAAACGCTGTCCTTGTTATTTCGCATAGTAAGGATACTATGCTGTCATTGATGAGGTAATATTTAGCGGATGATAAGTATTAATTTTAATTCAATAGAATAAAATAAAAACCCATACAAGCAGAAACACAAAGAATGCAACGCTTGTTTACTCCAGCTTGTTTATTGGTAATCAACTAATGTATTTTTATTAGTTAGCGTCAAACAGAATGCAAAATTTTCCATTTGCAATAATTTAACCTGTTTTTTTTTTTAGAGAAAACCCTTCTTTTAGTTTTTAGAGATTCTTTGCTTGTAAATGGCTCTGCATAGAATGCTTCGTGTGTTAACTCTTAACTACCTTCATTTTTGCAAATTAAATTTAAATCAATAAGTAATCTTTTGCTTGATCAAACGTCTAAA